>VUQJ01013981.1:35467-52843 GCA_015108635.1 Andinoacara biseriatus
CCTTAAATCTAACTGATGTCCAATATTAACCGCAGCACAAACAGAACAGTGGTAAACAAAAGGAAGAGTAAACACAGTGCTGAGGCCTGGAGGACAAATATGCCATTGATGGCACACAATGTAGGTACGGTAAACTTAAAAGAACTGTTTTTCTTTAATCTGAAAGGGAAGCTTTGAGGAAGATTTCTTTTTTATTTGAAACATGAGATTAATAGAAAACACTTCCTTTGCCCAGTCCAGCTGTTGCACTCTGTTATACAAACCTCAACACGCAAGGAGTAAAGTCACCATCTTTCCCCAGTGTCTCCTGATCTATGACGTCCCAGTCAGGTCCAGCTGTTTGGACACACAGTCCCATCCCCGTCCCTCCTCGGTGTCCCCCACTTTCCCTTTTGTCTATCCCCCTGAGATATGAAATCCCTCCTCCAGCACATCATCCACCACAGACCAAGAGGCTCAGCTGCACTGCTGCTCTTTGCTTTTTAAAAATAGGCTGGGATATCAGCCTGGACAGCTAAGAGACCTGGACGCATCCTGGGGATTGAGGAATGTCTCCACACTTCCCAGATCCTTCATATCTGCGTGAATCCTCCGAGTAATTGTCTCTGCGTGTTTGTGTGTGTGTGTGTGTTAAGACAGATCCTGTATTACTAGTTGAAGCGAGAGGCTTTTCTGTCCAGATGAGAGAGTGGACTGAGCTGGAGATGAGCTTCACGGCAGGGGGGTTTCTCACCGCCTCGGATGGTTACTGCTCCGCTGAGCAGCTCCAGTACTACGGTGAGTCCACAGTCACGCTCGCGCTCCTGCTTCTTTCTCTTTGGTGTCTTCATCTGCTTGACTTTTTTTTTTCTACTATTGCTTTTCCCTTTACTTCTGCTTTCTCTTTTACTTCTCTAAAAAGAAGCTTTGAGTTTATAGACATTTTTATAATATTAAACACTGACTGAAAGAATTTAACTAAATTTCTGGTACAGGGCATCCACACATCTAAATCAGTACTTATATATATATATATAAAAGGGAAAAACTACCTTCTAGTGTTTGTTCCTTATGCAGTTTGAATGTGTGCAGACATTTCATTCACAAAGAACTTCCTAAATTATCAGTCAGTGCTACTGTAAAATAATCCAGGTGATGCTGCTGTGATGTCAGTGGTTTTCCCACAGAGCATCTTTTGTTGTTTCCTGACTTATCTCTCCACACAGATACTTTTGGTTTATTTATTTATTTTACGGGACTTTAGCCTTCATTCCAACACAGTAAAAAGGAATTTCACAGAGCTGTGATCTTAGATTTCTAGAGCTCAAAGGGAGCATCATTTTTCAGAGCCACTCTGTAATCCACAGAGCACACTGTCAGTGTTTGTATAGGGCTTATTTCTTCAGGAGAAAGCAGTTACTATGGACACTGTTCACAGGTTCCTTCTGGTTCACCTGAGCAGATGAAATCGAAATGAGGTACAAAGTTTAGTGTTAGAAGAGGGGAAATGTGGTTTCTGCCATCCCTCCTGCTCTAACGGCATCTCTGGTGTTGAATTGGGTTTGTACAAATTTCAGTTTACACTTCGAGAAGGAGCGAAGTTCCTTTAAGTCTTTGGACAGTTCAGCATTTTTTGTATCTGTTGATCTATAAACTGGATTTAAACTGGTGGCTTAAAATGAAAATTTGAATTGAAGAAAGAGCACAATTTTACAATTTATAGACAATAAACTGAGCATCCACACGGTGCGCCAGGAATTAGAGCCTTGAGCTCTTCGGCTGCTTTATTACATTCAAAGAGTTGACACTGTGTACTGGTCACATAGACTGACATTAAGTAAGCGGGTCGTTAATATGTTATATTATTATATGCTGATATATGACTGCCTTCTGTGTGCAGTGCAGCCTCGTTCACTCTGACAGCTGATGAATGAACACTAAGCCTTTATTTACGGCGTTTGAGAACTCGGTGACATGGAAAAAACAGTTCTTGAGGGGGATCAGCCGGCTCACTGCCTTCGCAGCACGCAGAGAGGCTGAGCGTGCATCGGAGGATCTATTTATACTGATATGTATCATCAACAAAGTCTCCCTGTTGTCTCCCCTCCTGGCCTTTGGAGGAGAAGGAGGAGAATGGTGGGGGTTGAAGGGGGAGCTGCGGGGGGCGCTTTGCTGGTGTTGTTTGGCTCCCTAGCGTGCGTGGGATGGAAGGGAGGCTGAGGAGTGTTTAGACAGCGTTCAAATGGTTTACAAACAGTGCGAACCACAGCTCTGTCACACAGTGAGAACGCAACGGTCACCCCCTGTGTTCCCAATACACCCCCCCACCCCGCCAACCCATCGCTGGCTTAGTTGGGTAAAGACAGGAAACATCTGCAGAGAGAATGAAAGCGAAGGACTGAGGGGGAAATTGAGGACTAAGAAGAGTTAATAAATAGGATTTCAACTGATCGGAGCGGGGACATGAGTCCACTGTGATGCAGCAGGTTCATCAATAGTCCTCGTGTTGTAGGTTCTGAATCCTCAGTTTATGATCAGTTTAAGATTTATGACCAATGACTGGCAGCATGACACCCAGAGACTCTCTGAGGTGAAACAGATAACATGCAGGATGAAGTTTTCATTTTGCCTGTTTTTAAGGATAAAGGTTTTGACATAATAATGATATAAACTAAAGAATGGGCTGATGGAGGTGTGGCTATTCAGATTTAGAGAGAGCGGTTTATTTAATGAGATATCAGTTGAATTACTTCCTTTATCAAAGGGTGGCTCTAACAATCTTTTTACTCATAATGGGAAGTCGAGTCTGAAACTGTAACCCGAGAGGAGCAGGAGCTTCAGTGATGCTGCTCGGTGTTTTTTCCCCTTCTTTGTTTCCTTTTATCCTGTCTTTGTTCTAAGCTAACCTAACCTGCTGCTCGCTCCATGCATTGTCAGAGGGTTTAACACTTGTCGAACAGCAGCGAGTGTTAAAAGGCAGGATATGGCGACCTTTGCCACTTTGATTTATGTATTTATTTTCCCGCTTTATGGAAGCACACCACAGAATCCCTGTAGTGTAAAAACTGTATGTGTTACTCTATTATTGCTTCAGATCTACGAGGATGCTCGGTTTCATGCCAGAGCTCAAAGACATACACCGCTTACATTACTGTGCAAAAGTCTTGAGCCACCATTCATTCATTTCTTTATATTTTGCTATTGAAAGAGGAAATAGGTGCAGTGATTTATTCAGACATGCAAACATTCATGTAACAACAGTGTATAAGGTAAAATTGGAGTTTGGACAGTTTGAAAGAGCAGAATTTGGTGCGACCACCTTTGTTCTCCATCACAAGCTGAACTCTCTCCGGCAGCTTTCCGTCATTTCTTTAATCTTCTTTAAGTCTTCGGGAATGTTTCTTCAGGGTTCCTGAATGACATTCAAAACTCTTCTTTGGATGTTTCTGCCTGTTGTTACATTCTCTGTCAAGATGATCCCACACTGCTTCAATAATGTTGAGGTCCAGGCTCTGTGTGTGTGTGTGTGTGTGTGTGCGTGTGTGTGTGTGTGTGTTTTAAATTTAGTGTTTGCAAGTGTCATGTTGAAAAATATGAGATCACTGCCAATCAGATTCTTTCCAGATAGTATTGCACAGTGGATTAAACTCAGACAGTACTTTTCTGCGTTCATGATTCCATCTATTTTGCCAAGATCACCAACACAACAGGCTGAAATCCAGCTCCAAATCATGACAGCGCCTCCTCCCTTCTTTTACAGACTGTTGTACCACTCTCCTGACCTCCTACATAAATCTTTTGTCCTTCACCTGTCCAGTTCCCTCTAATTTTTTTTTTTAAGTTTGTGGCTAATAGCACTCTGAGAATCACCTTGTTGGTGTAAAAATACGATTGTATGCCTGTCAAACTGTGTTATCTTTGGCATTTTTCATAGATTCAACTAAGAAAATCAGGACAAATCATGTTTTTCAACAGGCTGTGAGCAACAGTTTAAATGGGTTCTCTCCTAGGTTGTTAAGTGTAGACAAAACACTGGTTCATCGCTTGAGTTGAGGTGGGGTTTTTACTCTTGAATGATTCATAGGTCAGTGTTAAGTGACTTAACAAACAAAAGAAACACCTGAACATGGTCAGGTACACAGACTGAAAATGAGTGAAAAAGCAGCTTATGTCCAAAGAGACTTTTGCACAGTACTGTATCTACATATACCCATTTATTACATAAATTAATTGTAAATTAAATACTGAAATATATGCATTATACCTTCCTAATCTTTATGTAACATGTTTTACTGTTTAAGTTCCCTTTTCCCATTTCATGAAGGCTGGGTGGGCTCTGCATGTAATCAGTACCTAACAAATCCCACAGCAGTTCCAGTCGGATGGTCCAGCTGCACTTTTAAGAGGCTGCCAGTGGTCACACATGTTTTCTCAGTGGAGCCAGTACTTGCAAAACACAAGCGCCCGACTCGCAACCGGAGACGTTTTCAGGTTGTCCCAACAATGAACTGAGTGAGTTACAAAGTTGAATGAAGCATCCAGAAAAGGGGAAGAAAATAAATCCTAAATGGCACTGGGAGTTCTCAGCTGCATCCTGTTTCAGCAGTCTGAAAAAGTTCACAAGGTCTCACTCTCAGCTTTTTATTGTATCCCATAAGAGCCATTAAAACAGTCACGAGTCACGTAAAATCACATTCTTGTGACGCTTTTTGACTTCAGCCAGCGTCACCGAGTTTCCTTAAATGTTCATTCATGGTTCAATCACGCCAGTGCAAGTGCTTTGGTTCCTGTAGTTTACCTACTGTATGTGTGTGTGAAACATTTGGACTCTTTATAATACTGAGAAGATTTTAATTTTGCTATACCTGCGACAAATGTTAAATCACGGCGCTCGGGCACAATTTAGGCTTGATCATCACAACACCCTACATACAGTGAGGGAGAAAAGCGGAAGACTACTGAGAAGATTTGTGGATGTAATGAAGGAGGACATGCAGAGGGTTGGTGTGACAGAGGAGGATGCAAGGCAGTGTGGCGACCCCTAAAGGGAGCAGCTGAAAGAAGAAGACATCTCTAAAACTGGGATGTCAGGGTGCAGCACAGGCTGTGTGATACTGAAAGGATAATTCAAGCGTTATCACCTAAAACCAACAGTTTGCCTCTCATTATTTCAGACTCCCCGTTAGTGGCTCCAGCCAGTGATCCATTTGTTCCTAATGAAGATGGAACTCTTGGCTGACCTTTTTTAGTTCCAAAAAAATTGTGATGCTGTGAAAAATGTAGTCTCATAAACTTGTAGTTTATTTACAATAGAACATAGAAAACATACCAATTGTTTAAACTGAGAACGTGTATCATTTTAACCCATTTTGAATTTGATGGCATGCCTTAAAAAATTGGGAGGAGTCAACAAAAGTGAGTGGCCCTAAAAAGAAACAGGTATGATTCTGTCATAGAAATCACTGCATGGGCTCAGGAACACTTCCAAAAATCATCATCTGTGAACACAGTTCACTGCGCCATCCACAAACAGTGGTTTAAGCTCTGTGACGTGAAGCAGAAGCCACATGTGAACATGAGCCAGAAATGTCACTGTTTTCTCTGTGAGGCAAAGTAGAAAACAGCTTAAACATCTGGAAAAGCACATATTCAAACAAACAAAAAAAATATCAAAGAAGGGACTGTCGAGCAGCTAGAATCATTTATCAGACAATAATGGGAAAACGTTCCTCTCCCAAAAGACCAGAAACTCAGCTGGTCTCTCCTCAGTTCACAGTTTACAGACTGTTGTTAAAAGCAGAGGGGATGATGCACATTGGTAAACGTGACCCTGTCCCAACTTTTCTTGAGATGTTGTTGCTGTCAAATTCAAAATAACCTCAAATTTTTCCTGAAATTTTCTCAGTTTAAACATTTAATATGTTCTCCATGTTCTGCTGTGAATCAAATATGTGGGTTTATGAGATTTATAAATGACTGCATTCTCTTTTGATTCACATTTTATGCAGCATCCCAGCTTTTTTCTTGCAGTTGTAGATTAGCGAACATTTTTCTCAAACTGGAGTAAATGGTTCATCTCTTGGGGACAGTTCTTAAACTGATGACTAATGCAGGTTTACTCCAGTGACCATATCTTTAAATGCCATGTCTTATGATTAACACAAGTTGGGTATGAGCAAGGGAATAACATCTGAATACAAATTTTGCACATGTGGAGACAGGGTGGGTTTAAATTGCAAAGTGACGTTACAATTCAGCTGTCCTAGTGATTTTTTTAAAAAGGAAACCTTATTGTGTTCATTCCCATTGGACTCTACCAGAGCAGCTCTGAATTATGATTACTTTAAAATAATCTTTATCTTATACTAGGCCTTGGTGCAGCCCCATAGTTCATTATCTGTCTGAAACAAGCCACCCTCCCTTTAAGCCAACTTTCTTCTGATTGGCTGCCCCGGGCAAATAAAAAGTGGAGCTGCTCTGTTCAAAGGTGGACCTGTGCCTGATATGACCACATTAATAATATCATCTCTCACCATATGGAGCAGATTAACAATTTTGTCCATGAACTTTGATTTCAGATATGCTGGCTGACCCTCTGGGCTATCCCCTCCAAGACCCTGACCTCCAGCTGCTCCCATATACCCAACAACAGTACAGTCCTGCCAATCTGCCCTTTTCCCACTATGGTTCTCCGCCCTCCTCCACCCCTTCTCCCTCGTCTTCCTCTTCCTCCTCACAGCTCTGCAACCCACCGTACATCTATAGCCATCACTGCCTGGAGGCTCCTTGCGATCCTAGCCCTGAGCCCCACTGTGTGGGCCTCACGCAAGGTCTAGGATCTGTAGGATTGCCACTCGGACGGAGGTCACGCATGGGGTCAGGAGGAAAAAGCAGAGGTCAGGATGAGCTGTGTGTGGTGTGTGGTGATAAAGCATCAGGGTATCACTACAACGCTCTTACCTGCGAGGGATGCAAAGGTATTTATTTGTTCAACTGCTAATCTTTGATATCTTTCTATTTTGACGCATCAGCAGGTCCTTTTTTACCTTTCACTGCAGGGTTCTTCAGACGTAGTGTCACTAAGAAAGCTGTGTATCACTGTAAGAGCGGCGGTAGCTGCGAGATGGATATGTACATGAGGAGGAAGTGTCAAGACTGCCGTCTGAGGAAGTGCCGTGCTGTGGGAATGCTGGCTGAATGTAAGGTTCAAATACAAGAAACCAATTAGGGTAATGTAATCGGTGAAATGATTAGTGAGACTTCTAAAAATAATATCTCACCTTATGCTTGTGTGGAAAGTAAAACTTTGATTTGTCTCTTGAGGCCTGTTGACTGAGGTGCAGTGCCAATCCAAACGTTTGAGGAAAGGAGGTAAAGGCAGAGGGCAGGAGGAAGAGGAGAACACAGACAGCAGGAGGGTCAGCTCTACCAGCAGGATACCCGGACAGGTGCGACACACCTGGGCTGACTCAGTCTGTGCTTGAATGGACGTTTTCCTAAGTTCAAGGTTTAAGATTAATGTCACACTTGTGGTAAAACTGTTCAAGAGTTTACATGAAACAGAGTGCACAGGTGCAACACTAACAACAGCAGTATCCGAAAATTACAAAAACTAATCCAGGGTACCGTAATTCATCAGGAAGCAAAGGGGCCAGAGTACTGCACAGTTATAATAAAGTGTATTTAAAGCCAGGAAGCCCTTAAAGTTTACATACTTATCAGTATAACTGCCTCATGATTAAGGCACTAGATCAGACTATAATTACAGCTGTGCGTCTTGTATTGCAGAACAGGGTGCTCTCAGGCTTGTAAGAGAATGGCAGCCTTATTCTTTCAGCTGCTACTCCGGTGCTGTTAAAGTGCCCGAGAACAAGTAAAGACCAAATTAAAAACATAATTTACGCGTGTAAGGCCACGCAACAGGCAGTAGGTTTTATGTGCCTTGTTTTAGGAGTATGTTGCTATATTGAGGCTCATAGAACCACCAAATTGCTTTAACAAAACAAAACAGAGAAAAGCCTCAAGTTACTGCTAAGAATCTATAGTGCTTATTGATGCTCACCGGGGACAGTCTCTAAAATACGTGTATTTACTCATATTTACTCAGCAGCTACTGGTTGGACTGCTGTTTGAATGTTTTTTCCTACCCCAAGGATGCTGAACTAGTCTAATGATTTTGGCAGTTGCAGACTTTTCCTCTACTGCCACCAGGAGGTTCATGAGTGTTTCATTTTAATCTGTATTCATTTCCATCTACACCAGGCTTTGTCTGCCAGTTTAACCCGAGAACAGAAATACATCGTGGACAGGATGGTGGAGGCTCATTGTCTCTACAGAGCTCAGGATAGCAGCAATTTTAGGGTAGGTTTCAGTGCAAACGCATGCTGCCATGACAGTTTTCCCATTGTTCTTATGATGTTTTGTTTTGTCGTTGTTTCGTGTGTGTGCATGTGATCAGGCATATGAGTGGCTGTGTCCGGACGAAATGGAGGGCCTGTCTGATGTTTTATCACCCGGCCTACAAAGGCTGTTGCAGTTTGCCCGGACAGTGCCAGGTAAGGTGAAAGGGAAGCCGCCAGCTTTAAATTGTATTTGCCTGAAAAAGAGGTTCAGAGGGGAAATATTCTGAAATTTAAAGAAGATTAGAAAGAACGGGAAAGTCACTATCTGTTCACAAGCTTTCAAAAAGGTTTCCAGAATTTTAAAGAAGAGAAATTAAGTCTCAAAATCAAATCAGCGTATTTTCCTGCTGAGATACTGTTTGCAGAAATATCTGCTTTCTCTTGAATATAGTGGAACTAAATGGTACTTGCCCAGTGATGCTCAAAGAGCCACTTGTTGAGACCTTGTTGTTAGCAGCTTCGTGTTGGATCTATTATTTTTTTTCTACTGTCTACACCTGCCAACCATACAGCTAGTTAATCCTACAGCTCAGCTGAGAGAGGAATGGCATGTTTGCATCTACATGCATGTGCTTTGACACCAACAGTAAAATCTGGTAGCTTTCAGAGTTTTATCATCTTGATTATCATTATTATAACCTATCATTATTATAACTACTGTCTACAGGGAGGGAAATTGGTCAGTTCAAAGTTGTACAAAGTGAGTCCTCATTCTGTAGTTAAAGAATTATAATAATAGTAATAATAACAATTAATGATGTTCTTATCACAGGTTTTGACCTCCTTGATTTCTCAGACCAGATTGCTCTCCTATCCATCTCTTCACTGGAGGTCATGTTCCTGCTCTCTGCTCAGCAATTTTCCCACAACCCAACAAGCCCCAGTCCAGGTGAATAAACCACTGGGAGACGGAGAAAGATGATGAGACACACAAATTAACTGTATGAAATAATCTTTCATTTTTCTCCATTAATCAGCTCTGCAGCTTTTCAGTATGTCGACGCACAGCTGTCTCCGAAATGTAGAGTCAAAGGAAAATATCCACAGCAGGACATTCATCAGTTCAGGTGAGTATCCACACACTCCTTAATCTGACAGGCTGTGGAAATATTGTTCAGACAATAAATGAATTTGCTGGTGTGAACAGAGAGCAGTGAGGATCTCTTTGCACCAGTGCTCAACTTCTTCCACAGCATGGTGGCACTGCGGGTGACGGAGGCTGAGTACACCCTGCTTACAGCCACAGCTCTGCTGTGCTCAGGTCAGACCAGGAATCTAATGATCCAGTCAGCTCAGTTCAGCTGTAAATCTGGACTACACGTTTTACTTTGCTGTAAATGCAACGTCATGCTGTTTAAGTGACTCTGCGTGTCCCTCGTCTGTAGACCGTGCATCCCTGCAGGCAGCCAGCTGTGTTGAGAAAATGCAGGAACTGATCCTGGACCTGCTGTCCAGGGTGTGTGGGGCCCAAGCTGGGGCAGCGCGAGGAGGCGCGAGGAGGTTTGGCCGCCTGCTGGGCAGACTGACAGAGCTGCGAACCCTCCGCCACAACTACCTCCTCCTGACGAGACAGCAGTCTGGACACCGACAATGAAGATGTGCAGGAAATGATGAAAATTATTAGTCATCTCTGGGGAATTTTATGTTTTAACTTCAATTTAAAGACTTATTTGTGCAAACACTGTCTTAGAATGGATTTGAATTAATATAAATGGGACAGCGTAGGATCAGCAGTTTGACTAGGTGGGAAAACTGACCCTCAGTCCTGGGTCATTTAGGAACTTTATCCTCCAACAGGACTGAATGTGCCTGTGGCTGCTGCGCTTTGTTTTATCAAAGAAACCTTAATAGGTCTTTTTATATTTGTATACATTTAACATTCACACTTTCAGTACTTCTCACCTTGCTGAATAACGTTAAAATAAATCATAAAAGGAAGACTGTGTCCTAACTGGAGTTCATCAGCCAAGTTCCAGACAATTAACTCTTGAACAGTTTTCCTAGATCCCGGCCTGCTCGACATTTAAATATGTTGCAATGAACTTACACTCATAGTACACCTTGCTAGTGCTGGGTTGGACCACCTTTTGCCTTCAGAACTGTCTTAATTCTTCATATATTCAACAAGATGCTGGAAACATTCCTCAGAGATCTGTTAGCTGAACATCCACATGATGAGAAGCTGCCATTCCACCACATCCCAAAGATGATCTATTGCATTGAGATCTGGTGACTGTGGAGACCATTGTTATATTCAAGAAACCAGTCTGAAGTGGTTTGAGCTTTGTGACACGGTGCATTTTCCTGCTGGAAGCAGCCATCAGAAGATGGGTACACTGTGGTTATGAAGGGATGGATGTGGTCAGCAGCAGTACTCAGGTAGGCATTGATGTTTACTCGATGCTCAGTTGGTACTGAAGGGCCCAAAATGTGCCAAGAAAATCTCCCCCACACCATTACACCACCAGCAGCCTGAACTGTTGATACAAGGCAGGCTGGATCCACGCTTTCATGTTGCTTATGTCAAATTCTGATCCAACTATCCAGATGTTGCAGTAGAAACTGAGAATCATCAGGAGTTGTTTCTGTCTTCAATAAGCCAATTTTACCCGTTAGCCTCAGTTTCCTGTTCTTAGCTGACAAGTGTAGCCCATCTGCTTCAAAGTTTGATGTGTGTGTTTGGAGAAGCTCTTCTGCATACCTCGGCTAGAAGTGATCTGAGTTACTGTTGCCTTCCTATCAGCTCAATACAGCCTGACATCAACATGGTATTTGTGCAGAGAGAACTGCTGTTCATTGGATATTTTCTGTTTTTGCACCATTCTCTGTAAACCCTGGAGATGGTTGTGCAGAAAAATTCCATTAGATCAGCAATTTGTGAAATATTCAGACCAGTGTGGCACCAGTAGGGTCACTTAAACCCCTCAGATAGTTGGTTTGGACTTCAGCAGGTCATCTTGACCATGTCTACATACCTAAATGCACTGAGCTGTTGCCTTGTGATTGGCCAATGACATAGTTATGATAACAAGCGATTCAATAAGTGTGTTGAACAGTGAGTGCTTTATCGATCAGTTTTAAATAAGAAAAACAAACTCCAGGTAAGTATCTCAATATTTTTTTTTTTTAAATATAGGATTTATTTCCCAAAATGAGGAAATACTGGTTACAGACAAAATATTTGGTGAACAGGTAAAATATGCAGGTAGTACAAGCTTATGAGGGTGTATTTTTTCCATTTGATAAAATGGGGCACTCTGTAATAAATAGAATCCGTTGTGGGGTGGTGGCGGAGGGGTCGACAAGCAAATGTTGGTTGCTGGTCCAAAGTAAAATCACCATAAACAAAAGGTGATATCTGTTAAAAATGTTGGCTGCATGGTTTTTAATCCTCACTCTGTTAAATAAGATTTTGTCAGCTTTGACCAATATAGCTTTATTTCTATAGTTCTGTCTTCATAAATAAATTATTTCTCTCTGTATCAAAAAGAGAATCCAAGTATAAAGAACAACGGCTCATTGTGTTGTATGCTCAGAATGTACGCACGTGCGCGCACACACACACTCTCGCTCTCTCTCTCTCACACACACACACACCACAAATGAAATTACATCAAAGACAAGCTAAATAAACTGCAGCAAGTCAGGAATTATTAAATCTCCACAAATATACACAGCCTCGCTTTTTCCCTTGTGGGTTGATTGAAATACGCATTTTAAAACAGCAACATTAAATTAAATTCAGTTTGATAATACACATACATATGTACACAAAGTGTGCTTCATAATATACAAGTGTCTGTAAAAGATTAAAATGTAAAAAGCTATTGTATAAAAGATGGCAGTGATCCATTCATTAGTCTTCTGCAGCTCATATAAATATATCAAATCTCTTCTCCGACTACTTGATTCCTTGGCAGCAGTAGCATTATACAAAATAGACGGAAATTCTTTTACATCAGCACATCCAGGAGGAGAAAGCAGACACCTTGATACATCCCCGAATGGGGAATTTACTGCAGCAACATGGGACCTAAAGGTAACTTCATTCATGTCTGGAGTTCCACCTCCTCAACAATGACACAGAGGCAAACAGCACTGCTCTGCGTGTCAGACACTAGTGGTTTGGTTAAACTACAGTCCAGGATTCTGTGCCATGCCAACCTCTTTGGACCACAGTGTGAAAACTAATTCGACCGGCAGCAGGAATCGGTCCACCTGCCGCTTTAAGACCAAACGGCTGGCTGTGGATGTACACAGTGCTCACAGAGGTCCTCTACAGGTAGCTGGAGGCCACAAAGCCGTGACTGTGGCTAACCCTGCTCTGGTGAATCATGGCTCGGTCGTACGCCACCTGGACAGATTTGCGGATGCTGGACTTGCGGCCTTCCATAATGCGCAGCTTGTCAGCTGTGTCATCTACGCCTAGAGGTGTCACCTTGTCACGTGGAAGCCACTGCCTACAACACCAGTGACAGAAATTTAGATTACTATTACAGCCCTTTAACATGAGTGATGATTCTTACTTTAACTGCTGTTGAAACGATACAATGTTTAAAATAAAATTAAAATATAGAGCCTTTTATCTACATACATCTTCAAATGGAAAAAAACTCCCAACTTTCCACCATTTGCATTTTCATCACATGATACACTTGTGGCAAAAGTGCCCATCAAATATTAGGCTTCACTAAATAAATACCCATGACCCCCATGTGATAAGAGGAGCATTGCATAACATCAGTGCTTATCTTAAACTCACCATGTCCGCTTGTTGTCAAAGAAAAGCACCAGATAAAGCTTCTCATTAGTCTCCTCCTGTCTCTGCTCCCCCAGATGGAGGACATCTTTGGGTGGGACGGGGATAGGCACCCCATTATGCAGCAGGCCATCCTCAGGCATGTCTGGGTCGATGATCTGAGACAAATACAGTCCAACAAGGAATTTAAGCTACACTATGAGGTGAACGCTCATATTATAAGGTGATATGAGGTCAGATGAGCAATTACCAGAGCAGGATATGAAGGATATCCCCGACACTTGGCCCAAACCAGGTCCAGAGGTTCCAGCTCCATCTCATCTTCAGATGTTTGGCTACTGTTGCCTGTAAAACAATAGTGAAACTCAAACTATTGTAACAAATAAGTAAATTAACAGCACACAAATGTAACTTGACTTCAGGAGAACGTGGGATATAAGAGGAAAAAAGTACCGGTGTAATCCGAGTCGCCGTTGATTATCTCCAGAAATGGAACTTTGGAAAGAGCCGGTTTACCAAGGCTACGTTTGGGTGGCAAGTTGCTGTAATAAAATGCATTATGTTGTTATTGTACTATTAGTTATTACGAAAACAGACCACGAAGAAGAGCAAAGACACAATGTCTTACATTTCTTTGTGGAGAACGGGGCAAGAGCTAAACTCCAAGTCAGACCCACCATCTTTGTGCAAGTTAAAGCCATTGGTCAATCCTGAAAACAAAAGAGAAATCAGAACAGCAGGAGATAAGACTACAAAAGCAGGAGGAGGAGTCAGAAAAGAGCAGAGATAAGTGCTCTTTGTCTCGTACTGAACACACTACAGAGCTAACAGTTTTACCAGTCAGATAGAAAGAAAGCAAAAACAGGTTCCTACAGTGTGATCAAACAGCACGCTTCTCTTCCTACCAAGAATGTCAAATTCAAGTTTGACATGTTGTAAAATATGTAACTAGACTAAGGCTATTAAACTGAAGTGATTAACACAGATTAAAAAAGGTTAACCAAAAAACCCCAAAAACAAACAAACAAAAAAAGCCCCAAGTTAAATACTGTTTCATTCTTTCCAGCAGTCTATTGGTAGCACATTCCCAACAGCATGTGATCCCATCCTGGTGAGTTTTCTGTAGTCACTTCTCTCTGAGCAGAACACTTACATCAGTAACTAAACAAAATTTCTTACCACTTTCCAGTGTGTGATTTGGTGTCTTCTCTGTCTCACTATCTGAGCACAAGTCTTGACTGGAAGTCCATAGTTCATTAAGGTTGGGGGGTCCTGGGCTCTTCTGTGGGGTTCTGCATGGAGTGGAAGATTGGGTGCTGTCTGTTGAATTGAGTGCTGAGGAGTTGTTACTTGTATTCTCGTCCTGTGGTCCCTTCCCATTCAGCAAAGGATTGTCTCGCGCTTTGAACAGCTTAGCTCCATTTTTTGCCTTCTTAAACAATACAGACGTCCGTCTCCCGACTCCCCCGGTTGTGGTCTGCGGGGTGACGCCTAGTTCTGGCAAGCCGTTGGTCACGGCCTGCCCTTCACTGTGCAAACTAGGAGGCGGTGATGCTGACCGCTCTTGTGCGCTAGTGCAATGAATCTTCTCTGTAGCACTGTTTGAGAGGTCACCATCCATCTTAAGGCGTTTGCAGGGGTAGCTGTGAGACTGGGGCTCCCCTGTGATTGGGCGCAGAGTGGGAGGCTCCAGAGGTGTGTCCCCCTGTCGTGGAGGAGGAGCCGGCCCTGTAGGTTCCAGCGTCGGGGGCGAAGTGGATTTGAGGTCTTCTGAAAGGAGAGGAGATAAATGACATTCCAATTCACTCTGCACTGGTTTTAAATGAATCTCCATTTAGTATGTAGTGTGATGCGGTGGTGCAGTATGCACACAGGAAAATGGTCACTCTGTGATGATTTACACTTCATTCCAACAATCTAACCACAGTCCAGAGGGAGTTGACGTGTTCTGTAGATATGGAGGACCTTATCAAGACAAGTGAAAAATTACTTTGCTCTCACAACTGTACACCATCAACATGGTAGTATGGTAGAATTTATTTATTTATAATCAAATAACAGGTGCTCTGGTGCCATCTTCTATGGTGACAACAGACTGTTTGACTAGACTAGCCTTTAGTCAGAAGTGGTATGATATGGCATGACTGCATGTGGCCAATGGAGAGTGGTGAGTCCATGAGAGTGATGTATAAAAGAGGTGCAGACATAGAGTTCACTGGGAGAGAGGAGTTGTGAGGCAACCATGGCTAACGAGACTCTGTGGGCCCCTACTTACTAGACTGGAGACAGTGGGGTGGTTGGGGTTGGTGCGTGGGGGGTACCCTGGCTCAATTACCTGAGGACAATGTTCCGTTAGCTCATGTTCATAACTGGTCTCATTGAAAAAAAGTGGCTTTTTAAAGGTAAATGGCAATTTCATACAGTTGTCAGTGCCTTTCATTGCCCACCTTTGTCTGAAGACGTAAGGCCGTTATCTGCCTTGGCCTCTTTGTCGTTATCTTCCTCATCTTCGTCATTCTCGTCGTCTTCTTTGAGATGTCCATTGTGTAGGCTGTGGCGGTGGGACTGACCATGCCTGCCTGCCCGGATGTTGTTGATCTCGCGTCGAAGCAGGCGGATTCGTCGAGTTCGGGCACCACTGCATCGCATTGATGTGACAAAGTCCAGCTTTTCTAGCAGCTCCTTCAGTTGTTCTTCCATGCTCATATGAAGCCGGTTCTCTGGATCCAGCACACTGTCAACTGAACACAGCAGGGAGTTAGGTTAACAGTGAATCAGACATGCACAATTCATTAGGTACAGCATGAGTTTAATACTGACTATTCACAATGATGATGACCAGGGCCCAAAGTCTTTCTCCTGTTTGCAGTGCTATTTGTATTTTATTTTCTATTATTTATAAGGGGCAATGCCTTTACAAAATATAACTAGTAGAATATCAGCTGTGTCTCCAAACTCATATCAACTGCCATCAGCCAATTTATAGACTATTAAAAAAATGAAAAAAGATAAAATGAAAAAATAGTTCATTGTACCACCAACTTTTAAGGAAAAACATTTTCCTGCATGTTACTCGTTCCTTGACTTGATGTCACTTCATCTGTCAGACATTCCACTTCTTTTTTGTCTCGTTTTACCTTAGTTTATTATTTATCTACCAATTCTCTCGCTTGTATGTTTCTTGTACATTTCTTGTATATCTGGCAATATTTTTTTCCCAACTGTATCTCTATCTGTGTACCTATGTAAAAAGTGCTACTGGAACTTTAATTTCCCTTTAATTTCTGACTCAATCAGCACACCTTCAATCAATGACAGCTTTGACCATTCAGTTTGATTTTGGCTCACTTTTATGCCATGCATTTTAGTGATGATTAAAAAAGCCCAAAATCTTAAAAACCAGACTAACCAACCAGATTACAAATATTCTACCTCTTCTCTTGGAAGGAATAAGTGTCCCAAGTGTTGCTCCAGTCATCACTGGCAGCATTTTCTCATTAAGAAACTCATCTCAGGAGCGCTCTAATTTTCTTAGAATTTCATCACTCATCTTATTAGCCTACTGTTCCAGTTAGCACTAAAACCATGAAATCATTTACAAAGAAACAAAAACTGGCAATTGCTGAATCTTTTTACCTTCAGCTTATATCTATTCACTTATCATTTATTACTATAGGTTGAAAACCATTCATCAAGGTAAACTATGATTTCTTACTACTTTATTTTATTCTCTGGAGCTTGAAAAAAGGCAACTGGACTTCATTTTGCTTCTTGAAGACGTTTCGCCTCTCATCCGAAAGGCTTCTTCAGTTCTCAGCCAAGTGGTGGAGAGACCCAGGTATTTAAACCCCTGTGGGTGTAGTCCCCTGGAGGTGTTATGACCCTCTATTGTTCACGTGATTAAACACATGTGCCAAGGTGTGAAGGGGGGCGTGGGTCATTTCAATCAGTGGTTTCAGTTGAAGGAGAAAGAGCACTCTTTTGAGGATGACAAGGTTCACATTTTGGACAGAGAGGACAGATGGTTTGAAAGAGGAGTAAAAGAAGCCATCTATGTCCACTGTGAACAACCATCCTTGAATAGAGGAGGTGGATTACGCCACCACCTTTCCCCTGCTTACAGTGCTGTCCTGAGCTCCCTTCCCATACATCTCAACCCCCCATTCACACCTTTGTTCCAGCGACTCCAACAGGCCTCATGGAACAATGGAGCGTAGTCCTTTATTGGTTTCAACT
>VUQJ01013987.1:16527-31657 GCA_015108635.1 Andinoacara biseriatus
AAAAAATTTAAAAAACACTCCCCCCCCCCCCCCCCCCCCACCCCAATCCCTGACCCATGAAAAAGAAAAAAGAAAAAAAATGTTAATACATTTGACTGGCTAACTGCATCTGTATAACAGGCCAACCGAGTCAGCAGCTCCAAGACCACTTCCACAGAATGGCATCCTCACAGCTGACACGAGAAACTGGACCTGGATCCATAATGTTCTCCTGGCATAAAGCACGGTAAGCACGGGAGATGAAATTGAAATGAGCACCTAAAATTCCTCAGGAAGACTCTAATAAGAAAAGCCCCAGGGAAGTCAGATGGGGGGGTTGCTGGTGTCTGTGTACGTGTGCAAATGTTGGCAGCCCTTATGTGGGCTTCTAAAAAGCACAGGAGTGGCAAAGCTACCCTGACAAGGAGGACGTTTAAGTTCAGAGCGTGTGAGACTTGTCCCGTCGAGTGAAAACAATTGGCCAGCTCCAGCTCCAATTCATCAAAGTGACAGCACTTGGCCACGTGGAAATAAATGAATAAATAAAGGAGAATGCATTCAGTGTGCAGATAAAGAGTAGCCTGCTGGGTAGACACTGTCAGAGAGGACTGTCAGTATGTATACTATTCAGCCCTTGTTGGCAAAATGACATCCTTCAAGACTGAAACACCTGCATGAGATTCTCTCCTCCCTACTATACATCGCATGCAAATGATTTGTGACAGTGGAAATATAATTTAATCTCTACAATCCCTCCTTTTTCCTTCCATGTACTGATACCATAACCTGTACAGGGCTGTTGTCATGTGGAGTTGTTGACCTCGGAAACTCAAGCATCAACATCCTTTTCTTGACTTTCAAAAAAATACAAAAAACAAAAAGTGTATGCGCCTCATGTGGATAATGAAGGTTTATTTCACCCTCTCTCCCCTGCTCTTGAGCTATGACCTGCCATGTATTCATTATTGATTATCACTTTCTGTTGCTTGAGAGTTGCTGTGGTTACCTGTAGGCATCTATGATGCAATACAAGGCTCCCTTTATGTGCAAGTCAAAGGAAATAGGAGTGTCTTTGAAAGGGATGCTAGGATCATACAGTAGAATCACAGAGGTCTTCTCACTGCAGTCTTTGTCTCTTCTATCTTCAGAGTGAAGAAAGTTGCAGAAAAAGCTGAAAAAACAATAGTCAAAAAATACTGCAACATTTCAGGAAAGATGCTTATTTTTTTCTTGCCTATGGCTAGATAAGCGAATTGATACCATTTTCATGTCTTTAGGCTCAATATGAAATTATAGCCAGCAGACGCTTTGCATATGTGCCAGCATTGCTCAGGACCTTTCACTCTGTATGCTGTGTTTGGGTATGTGGCCGCTGTAGCATACAGATGCCACAATGCATCACGGTATCAATCTTCTCTGCTAACACTTTCCCAATTTTCCATATTGGCAAACTATCCCATAGTATAAGTATGAAAACTCTATTTTGCAATAGAAGCCTGAGAACATTTCTGCTGTGTCATTTGTCACTCAAAGCCAGTTTAAATGCATCACTCAGCTCTAACTTTTTTATGGGATTTCTCAGATCAATCCATCATCACTCGAACAAAACAGATTTGAACAGCACAGGCAACTTCTTTTCCCCCCTTGTGTGGACAAAAAGGCTCTTATTTGAGCTGGGCTCCCTCAGCTGTGGCATATCATTCTGAGAGCGACACCTTCATCATAAATTACATACAGGCAGCACGATGGCACCCAACTTTAGCCTGAGGTAAGCAGTGGGTGGTGTGGAGAGTCTTGTGTTGCTTGGCTGCACAGGGAACAAT
The DNA here is from genome assembly GCA_015108635.1 of Andinoacara biseriatus. Classification (NCBI taxonomy): domain Eukaryota; kingdom Metazoa; phylum Chordata; class Actinopteri; order Cichliformes; family Cichlidae; genus Andinoacara; species Andinoacara biseriatus. Next base: position 18,330 of record VUQJ01013987.1, read on the forward strand.
ATTGATTAACACTCATGTTTCTTTTGAATCAATCTCCATCACCTTTTGGCCATTTTCTCCATTATATTTCATTGGGGAAGACGGATGATGGAGATGGCTTGATGTGTGTAGGGAGCCTATCTGTTGCACTGCAGAGATTCCATCAGCAGATTTAGTATTGTCTCCATCACCACCAGAATTGGCTAATGGAGGGTGGCACATCACTGTCACTACATGCAACCTCCCCCATCTTCCATCTTCCATCTTCCCCATCCTCATCCTCTTCTAACCTGCACCCTCAGGGATCCAGAGACAACATTTACTTTGGCTGATTAAAACTTCTGCCAAATAACACCTTGAGTCCTGGCTAGACACCCTCACTGACAGGTGATGTGTGGTTTGTCTAAATGTACCAGAAAACAATACATATGTTGCTCTCTGCATGTATATTTGAAGTGAAAGAATAATTTCTGGCTTGATGTTCCTGCATCTGTGAAGCATAAATGAAGTGCCTGATATGGACACACTGTGCATTTTTTAGTCGATGCATCAACTCTTACCCGAGGCAGATCCGAAATAATGGAACATTTTTAATGTCAATCACAGTCCAAAGAAAATGAATATCCTTCCATATTTCTTTATTTATTCTTTGACAGGATATTAACTCAGAAGCCATATTTTGCACCCCACCCCGCCCACCCGAGACCACAGCCACATGGCATATTTATCCTCAAAAACAATCTAAGTTTTGATTGTTCCCCAATAAGCCCCGAGTTGCTGGATAGAGCCTCTGTGTGGAGCGGATCTCACTCAGCTGGTGTCAGCCAGATTTATTTTTCCTCCCAGCACTGGAGCTTGGTTGGCGCTCAGCTCAACCCAAACCCCCTGGCACTCTAACCAATCTATCAAGTCCATCAGTGTTTCATGTAGCCTGGGGGACACTGGCTGGCAGCCTGAATGAGCTCACTCTTCCTGCTCCTGCCATCGCCTGCTCTCCCTGCTAAACATATCTGAGCTCTAGATGCCCGCTGAACTGCTGGCTGTCTGGATTTCACTCTTTAGCTTGATTGTGAAAGCACCAAGTAAAGTATACCAACAACAACAACCCTACTTTCTTTTAAAGAATAGAATGGAAATAGCAAAGAATGTGTGTCCTGGTGGTCAAGTGGTAAAAATTCACATAGTAAAAGGCAGTTAAAGGCTTTGGCAGAGAAATACAAAAATGCAAATTTAAAAACAATCACCCCCCATTTAAATGTACATAGCATGCTAAGACTTGCTTATTCGTACAGCCAGAAGCAATAGTAGAACATATGGATTGTTATTAGCTCTGTTTTGCTGCTCTACAAATTCTGGGGGCTTTTGAACTGCTATATATATTTTGCTATAGTGCAAGTTCACCAGCTAGCTGCTAACCCTGGCCCCCGAGGTGCAAAACACAACAACATTTCACAAAATACAACTCTGCAGTCCACTGTGATGTCGCTACCAGGCACTCATCAACAATAGCTCCTTCATATTACTTCGCACTCTAATGGTATTTTTGAAGTTAAAGTCAGTACCTTTGTGGAAAATGAAATTGTAGGATTCACAATAAAAAATAAATTAAAAAAGAAAACACACCCACACACACACACCCACCCACACACACACACACACACACACACACACACACAAAAGAATAAATGTGGCGTAGGGCAGTAGACTGACAAATATGCTGTGTAGTATACTAAAATAACCTTGTAGTTAGAATTGCTCTCAAAAGGCACCCTGTAAGGCTTCATGTACATTTAGTTGTGATGAAGAATATATGCTGGCGTGCCAGCTAAAAATTGTGTGTTGTTACTTTTTATGTGGCTGTGAATTACTTGGAGTCTAATTGTAACCAAGTTGTTCATTGCTTCTTACTGTGCTTCACTAAACACTAAAACCCTACTACTTCTACCTCTCTGTGAAAAAACAATAATATAGTAATTGGTCACATTTTTAAACTGTGCAGGTTTCATGCATAATAAGAGTGTATGACATAACAGCCATTTATTAAGTAAATTACACAACAAATGATGTTGTTCTGAAGACTGAATAAAATCTTGGTAATGTATCTGCGCCCAAGTCTTAATGCCTGGATGACAAATGTCACATTTTAGAACACAGCAAATTAAATGACAGGACAATAAGCAGCAATGAGAGCATGAGGATCCTCGAGAGAAAAGGAGTGGTGGTCATCTAAGCTGCCTGCTGCCTGTGGGAATGGCTGTGTTTTTGGACAATTTCCCCTAGATGAAATTTTCACAGCCAGGCTCAAGGCAGGTAGGCAAGGTACGTCTGATCATGTTGATCTTGTTCGCACCACTTTTGATCTCTACCTCCAGGGGCTCAGAGCACAGACAGGAAGTTTTCAAGTTTTGTTTGGGCAGTTGTCTGGACACTGACTTTTTTTTCCTGTAGGACTCACATAGGTTGAACTTATGCAGGATGTGCTTCATAGAATTGGTGCCCAGTATCAGCACATCATACACTCCCTGGAAAACAAGAGTGGGAACTAAGAAATTACAGCCTTCCCCACATCAACACTCTTGGGCTTACCATATAGTCTCCCACATTCAACAAAAACATTTCTTTGCTTTTGGTGGGTTGATTCCCACTCCATTCCTAGTGCCATTTCTGCAGCTTCATGGAATATGCAGACCATGGAATTACTGTCTGCTATACAATTTCTCTAACTCCCCATTATCACAGTCACTATAGTCTCTTTTGGTAAAAAGTCTGATAAACAAAATCTTGAAGGTTACAACCCTGTTTCCCCTCAAACAGGATGCTTTGCTAAAAAAAAAAGGAAAAAAGAAAGAAAAAATGGCCATGATTTAATTTAAAGCCTGTATTCAACAGAAAGTAGACCAACTGTGAACTTTGTTTATATATATATATATATATAAAAATATATAACACATGTTCAAGAACTGCAGACTGATTTTTTTAGTACTGAAAGACACATATTTAAGCCCTTAACTTCTTTTAGATTATTAATTCCAAATATGATACTAATACTGTACCAAATCATGTACAGGCATGACATAACACAGATACACATGAGATATATAACAGGCAGTTCTGGACAAGCTATTTTAAAAGCTTTGTAAACCAATTCCCAATTCCTTTCCAATGGAAAAGTGTGCTGTTAACTTCTAGGTGCAGCATGATTATTTAGCTTAAAATAGGAATCTATGTATATGACAGACATCCTCTGCTGTGATTATGGAAAGAAACTTGTGCTATACCTTTTTTTTTTCCAAATGGAGAAGGGACCTTTGGCCAACCTCTGAGCTAAAAAGAATACATTTACACAGACTGTGATTATGCTCTCAAAAGGTCATCACAGTGAAAAAGTACTTCTAATCATGTATCTAGTTTAAAATCAGTGAGAAGTGGATTAGGACTATTTTAAGAGGTCCTGGCTCTCTCCATCATCTTCTTGTTGCTTAGTGACGGGGGTTGCTGTGGAGTTTCTGAAGGAATATTGACCTCCCATACTGTCATGCCAACAATATATTTATGTTCTGTGACTCTCCAGGGGTATTTAAGATACTGCTCAGAATGGTAAATGGGCTGGTTTTTATATAGCGCTTTTCTACTCTACTTGAGCACTGAAAGGGCTTTCCACAACATGCCTCCTTCACACAAGCACATTTTTTTCTATGTCTAACATTTACACTTGAGGTTTAGTATCTTGGCCAAGGATACTTTGGCATGCAGACTGGAGCAGCCAGGGATCAAACCAGCAACATTCTGATTAGTAGGTGACCTACTCTACCTCCAGAGCAACTGCCCCTCAGTTAACGAGAATTAAGATTATGGTGCATGTAATTTCGAGACATGACTTGACACTTTGATGTAGTGTAGTAGAAATAAGAAAATCACAACACCAGTTTTCTCAGCCATTTCACCCAGTAAAATATTGTACAAGAAATACTCAGTTAAATATTTACAAATGCACTGCAAATTAAAAACAATGTGAGACTAGATTATAAAGTGGGTGGCCAAATGCCCCATCGACCCAGCAAAGTGTCAGAGAAATTCTGAGATTTTTAGCAGGAGCCTACATTGATATTCTTATTAAATTCTGAGTTAAATCAAACAGTGGATCGGATATACAGTTATGTCCAAAAGTCCTGAGCCGCCTCACTTTTTTTTGGGAAAGGAGCCAGACTTTCTTTTTTTAAGCAGGCTTGAGCAATTTTTTTTTCAGGCTTCCTGAAGGTCTTTCAAAGGAGGAACACTGACCTGTGAATCATTCAAGCATAAAAAAAATACGCCTAACCCATGGGTTGAACCAATGCTGTGACTGAAAATCAGTGGCAACAGGTTTTATGAGTAGACAAATGCAAATTTGAAAATTTTGGTCTTGACAGAGAATGGCTAGCCAAAGACAGCCAACAACCAAAGAAGAGCTTTGAATGTCCTCCAAGAAGCCTGGAGAACTGTTCCTGAAGACTACTTGAAGAAATGACAAAAAAGCTGCCTCAGAGGGTTCAGGCTGTGTTGAAGAATAAAAGATGGTCACACCAAATACTGACTTTCAGGCTTGTTAGGACTGTACAAACTCTGTTTTTGCCTCATATGCGTATTCTAAAAAGCTTCTGGACTGAAAGGGCTGTTATGTCTCCTGTCGTTATTGTGAAAATCCTGCCATATTTTGTCATCACAACCTTGGTCCTGCTCTATGCTGAATGTAAAGATAGCTATATAGTGTACTCTTTTTTGATAGCATGTTTTAAATGCAAAACTCTAATGAGGAAAGTTTGGAGAAAACTTCAGTCAAAAGTAGTCCCTCACAGGCTTTTCTCCTCACACACAGCAAATTAGATGTGTATGAGTACTACTTGTCTTTATCTTACCCACCAGTGGGCGGAGGAAGGTTATGTTTTTCACTCCTCTTTGTTTGTCTGCCAGTCTGTTAGCAATATAACTCAAACATTTTTGAACCAAACTTGATGAAACTTTGTGGAAATATTCCTATCATTTCATTTTCAAGGTCAAAGGTCAAGGTCACCAAGCATTTTCAAAATGTAAAAAATCCCTATCTCTCATCACTGACAACATTTTTAAATTCATATCTCAGTGAACTGTTTTTTATTTTATTTAATTAGATTAAATTTGGTACTCAGGCATAAACAGTTACTGTTGATAATTCAGTGTCTTTTTGTATTTTAAATTAAAATACAATAATCCAAAATAAACTACTAACCCTACACAAAAAACTCACACACACGTATACAATTCATGTCATGTTTTTCTTTTCTTCATCTAGTATTTTTAGTGCCAGGGCTACCAAGTGGACCCAAGTGCAGACACGGACAAGGATCCTGAAGAGTATTTCTGAATACCAATAGTTCACTAGCAGTGGGCACAGGGGACAAACACCGGTGGCATGGACGAGTCTCTTTGTAAGCGGGAGCAGGGCGATCCTTGAGGGGAGGTATGTGGTTTCTGTGAGGGCTCAGATGATCCCTGTTAAGGCAGGCAGGAACAGGGGAACGAAGAGTGAGGTCCATAAAACGTGGCAAGTGAACTGGTCCAAATATGTAGGTAAGTGGAGGTGAGACGGAGCTTCTTGATGACACTGGCAAAGTCTGGGGGATTAAACTGGATTGTAAATACAGAGCTGATTGCCACATAACAGGAATCAGGTGTGCAGGGCTGCCCAGCTCCAACCTTTGGTCCTGTCTGAGAGAGGCGGAGAAACTCCATGACACCTGCTTCCTGGAAAGGTGAAAGAGAGGGGGAGAGAGAGAGAGAGACTGCCACAGCTGCAAGTGGACAAGTTAGGATGCACAAACTGAACAAAATATATTCAGACTATGTGCCATTACCTGTTCATCTGGATCTTATTTTTTAAATACAGATATAAAAACTAATTTTTGCCATTTTTAAAAGTCGATAAAATAAATTTCTAGTCTATGTGATCTAGTAATTTTTGATGGAGTACGACAACACTGGGTGGCATCTATTTCAGCGTAGAAAACTTGACGTGCGAGCAGTAAGCGCTCTGCTGAGTGCCTTTCTAGTCGTCTCCTTTTTTAGCCTTTGTAGTCAGACAGCTCGTTGTTTACCCAGATTTTCTTTATGGTAAGCTAACTCTGCTTGTTTTAGCTTCATATTTAACCTTACAGACATGAGAGTTGTTTCGGATTTCGCATTCAAAAAAAAATGAATGCGTGCATTTTGCTAATCCTTTAATCTTTCCTGCATCACACAATAAGGTGCGAATAATCACGCTCTTTAATCATTATAAAAACACTAATGGGCCAACACATCATTAAATTCACATCATCATGAAATATATTAAAACTCCATAAGTAAGAAGCTAAATGGTTCTCGCTCTGGGTTATTTTTTAATAGTGCCTAACTGTCCCCATGGTTGAAATTAAACAAAAAAATTAATCTCTCATAAATAACTGTGGAAATCCAAACTCATGCCTCGGCCCTGAGACATGCAGATGTAAAAAGCAGGACTACCGTAAACTAAAGGAATACTCCCAAATAAAGGTAGGAGGCAGAATTAATAATTCAGCATTATAGTTTATCAAACTGCATGTCAGTAGAATGAAAGAAGATCATCATATTTATGGCAAAAAATAAAATAAAAAATTGATTAGCACAACACAGCCATCATAAATTAAGTGTTCTGTAAATATGCATATATCCTTGAGTAGGCAATAAACATTTTGTGCACTAAAAAGTAAACTTGCCTTAACTGTTACTTGATGCTGTGCAGGTGAAGGACTCTCTGGAGAGGCAGCTGAATGTCACTGAAAAAGGCACAACCACGACGCTTTGGCTCCAGCTCATTCTCATGTATTTAACTCTGTTAGTGTTTTTTTTTTTTTTTTGCTCATTGCACTTGAATCTGCATACAGGGGAAGCAAAAATGCAAAGGTTAATGATATTCAGCAGTGGCACATAAGCTTATAGTATGTCCCTTCCCCCTCCCATTAGCCCGAGCCTATATCAGTGATTAATTGAACCAGCTCTAATTAAAAGCTTTATCAATAAGTAAAGTGTTAGGCTTAGTCTTAAAAGTAGAGACTGTTTGCACCAAGAACATGGTGTTAGTGACTGTGACGTATGCACTTCCAAATATTTGCCTGTTGTTACATGCCGCAGTTAGAAATGTCTGAATTCTACTCTGTTGATGTATTTTTTGAATGTGTTAAGCAGACTCTTTTGAATAAAATTCTGCTGATTCAGTTTGTGCATACTCAGTAGGGTTTAGCTGAATCCATCTGAGAATTTGTTGTTATTACTGTGGAGGGAGCTGGGTCAGGTTTAGTTTTACATTTTCCACACTAAACTGCTTCTTGACACGTTTGGGTCATTAGTTGTAAATCTTTTTCTGAAGAATAATTTTGCTTAATACTGATAATCAGGTATTTATGCTGCTCCCCCACTTTCCCTAGCTGGGCTGAGGCATAAGAGATGTGATGTGGCACTTTGGTTTGGAGTGACAGAGGTTTTAAAAGAAAACAATACAGCACAGCCTTCACATATAAATGAGAAACAAAGCAAAAAACAAAACAAAACAGCAATGCAAAACTTTTTTTTACTTTGCATCGGTTGTGATACCATTTGTAAACAGATACTGCAGATGATAAACAGCAGGGAGCAGAACAAAATTCTGAGAAAAAGCATCAAAGCAGCCTTGAGTTAAAGTGACAGGCATTATGTCCAAGTAACCACATGCACAACTAATCATGTGATCCAACATTCAACCCAATCTGCAGAAAGAATCAACATTATACCCAGAAAGACTGAGCTATGCTATTTTGGCAAGCATGCCTGCTGCTATACCACAGGCTTGCTCATATAAACAAAGTCTGAAGAAGAGCTTGGCTTAATGGATCAGAGAGCTGAGATGGGATGCTAGCTTAAAATGGCACAAACATTCCTCCCCTCAGGCAGTTATTTTCCAAACAGTGGTGTGTTGCTCTCTCTTTCCACTTTAGTGGCAGATGCTCTCTCTATCCATCAAGGGCATATTTTTAGAGTCAAACGTTTCACACAGTAGTCACATATATACAGTACCAGTCAAATGTTTGGACACACCTTCTCATTAAATGTTTTTATTTTCTTCCTTTTTTTTTCCAAAATTGTAAGTTAATACTGAAGTCAACCAGACTATGTAGGAACACATGAGGAATCATGCAGTAAACTTAAAAGTGTTATCCAAAGATTCTTCAAAGTAGGTACCTCTTGCTTAGATGACAGCTTTGCACATTTTGGCATTTTCTCACTCATGTGTTTGAGACCATCAGGTGTGTTGTGAAGCGGTATAGTTGGTATACAGCGAATAGTCCTATTTGAATAATGTCATAATCCATATTATGGAAAGAACTACTCAACTAAGTAAAGAAAAAAGACAGTTTATCATTACTTTAAGAAATGAAGGTCAGTCAATCTGAAAAATTTCTAGACCTTTGAAAGTCTCCTCAAGTTCAGTTGCAAAGACCATCAAATGTTATGATGAAACTGGCTCTCATCAGGACCGCCCCAGGAAAGGAAGACCAAGAGTTACCTCCGCTGCACAGGATCAGTTCATCAGAGTTACCTGCCTCAGAAACCGCAAGTTAACAGCACCCCAGATAAGAGCGCACCTAAATGCTTCACAGACTTCAAGTAGCACACACATCTCACCATCAACTGTTCAGAGAAGACTGCGTGAATTTGGACTTTATGGTTGAATTACTGCAAAGAAGCAACTTCTAAGGAAGAACAACAAGAGGAAGAGAATGGCTTAGGCCAAGGAACAGAAGGAATCACCAGTGGAAATCTGTCCTTTAGTCTGAGTCCAAATTTGAGATTTTTGTTTCCAAACACCATGTCTTTGTAAGACACAGAAAAGGTGAGTGGATGGTTCCTACATGAGTAGTTCCCAACGTGAAGTATGGAGGAGGAAGTGTGACGGTATGGAGGTGTTGCTGGTGACACTGTTGGCGATTTATTCACAAGGCATACCATCCCATCTGGTTTGTGCTTAGTGAGACCGTCATTTGTTTTTCAACAGGACATTGACTCCAAACGCACCTCCAGGCTGTGTAAGGACAATTTGACCAAGAAAGAGAGCGATGGAGTTTTGCGTCAGATGACCTGGCCTCTGGTATCACCTGATCTAAACCCAGATGAGATGGTTTGGGATGAGTTGGACCGCAGAGTGAAGGCAAAGCAGCCATCAAGTGCTCAGCACCTCTGGGAACGCCTTCAAGACTGTTGGAAAACCATTTCAGGTGATTACCTCATGAAGCTGATTGAGAGAATGCCAAGAGTGTGCAAAGCTGTAATCAAAGCTAAAGGTGCCTACTTTGAAGAACCTAAACCATATTTTGGTTAGTTTAACACTTTTAAGTTTAATACATGATTCCTTATGTGTTCTGTCATAATCTGGATGACTTCAGTATTCATTTACTATGTAGGAAAAAAATAAAAACATTGAATGAGAAGGTGTACTGTATGACTTGTAGGGTGTAGTAGAGATATTTTGCACGAGAAGTACAGCTTCAGTGTAATGAAAACAGAGTGCTAAATCCTCAATGATTTTTACTGTTTTCTCTTTTATAATATTAAGCAGTACAAAGCTAAAACCAAGATGTTCATTTTAAAGAGAGCAAACAAACCATGGATGCATTTTCAGTTATCACAAGTGATCGTGAAACGCCATTGCACAAATTGCAGATGTTTGCTTCCTCTATTCAGTGTAGACTAAAATAAACTATAAGGACTCTGCTGTCTTCAGTAAAGTACCACTTCTCTCTCTTTCCTTCCGTTAATCCCAAGCATGAATCTGAGTGTGACTATCAGCAATTATATCAAGTAAAGCTGATACACAAAGAGGAAATGTTTAATCTTCGTAAATCACAAAGTTCAGTCAGAAATAAATACAGCATTGAAAATTGGCTTAGAAAACACTGGGCATGACTTTCAAGCTTTTGTGCAGTGTCCTTTGCCATAATTCCCACTGTGCTGTACTGCACAGAAGCATGAAAATCATCGCATTGAATAAATGTTTTGCACACAAAGGAAGCTATTTCATTGCACTTTTGGTGTGCATGGTAAAAAGAGACATTTTCTCCAGATTAATTTCTGAACAGAACACCAAAGTGCACCAGAAATTATTGTTGTATTTAACTTGCATAATAGAGAAAACCCTTATTACAAAGAAAGCAGGTCTCAAGTATGTGGTCAATGTTGAAGCCTACCAGAAACTTACTTGATATTTTACAACTGGTTTTGTTGTAATTATGTGTGTGTGTGTGTGTGTGTGTGTGTGTGTGTGTGTGTGTGTGTTTAAAATTAAGTCTTCAGTGACTTTAACTAACAGCAAAGCAAAACTTTTACTATTAATATTCTATTTAGGTGAATTATATTTTCTGTTCTCATTATCAGCTGTAAAAGCACTAAGATATGTCAGTATCTGTCCAATCTATATTTTTAGAATTTATTTTACATTACCCTTACAAAGACATCCAGAAATATTAGGTCTCACACTGCCTTTTAATATTTCATTGCAAATTTTACCAGCCACTTAAAGTTCTGTGCAAAAGTCCCTTATTTCTTTATATATTACTTCCAAGGAGCCAGACTTTCTTATAGTTTTTTTAAGTGAAGTAGTTCTTCAGGCTGTCTGAAGTTCTTTCAAAGTTTTTCTTTGAATGACCTTCTTTGTCTGCTTTTTCACTTATTTTCAGTTTAGTCCTTGTATCTGAACATTTTCAGGGGAACGCTTTGTTAAGCCACCTAACACTGACCTGTGAATAAAAAACACCCCAAAAAAGTCAGACATGACACAGTTTGGCAGCAAGTCATGTCCTTAAGAAATAGGGAAAAAATCCAGCAAAGACCTGACCCAGGAGCTGAAAGATACAACTGGTTTAGTTAATCCAGCTACTGTTCACTGAAGCCTCATCAGAAATGGTCTCAGTGGAAGGGTGGCTGTCAAGAAGCCATTCTTAAGGAAGGGAAACAGGAAGAAAAGGCTGAGGTATGCCACATTACACAAGGTACACATTTTTATGGAATGATGAATCCAAGGAGAGGGGTACAACAGTGAGTGTCTACAGCCACCTGTAAAACAAATTAGAGGCTCTGTCAAACATAGTTGGAGATCTTGTCAAAATTTATGAAATCATGAATGCTGAATAAGATTTGGATCCACCATGCAATACCATCCAGAAAGCATCTGATTGACACCAGCTTCATTTTTCAGCATGACAATGATCCAGAATACACTGCCAGTGCAGTAAAAGCTTACCTCGATCAAAAAACCCACAACTGAACACTATCAGTCATGGATTGGCACCTCTGAGCCTGGACCGCAACATTGTTGAAGCAGTGTGGGATCATCTTGATGGACAGCAGAACAAAAGACAGCCAACATCCAAAGAAGAGCTTTGAATGTCCTTCAAGAAGCCTGGAGAACTACTCCTGAAGACTGACTAAAAGAAATGGCAAGAAAGCTGCCTCATAAAGTTCAGGTTGCACTGAAGAATAAAGTTGGTCACACCAAATATTGACTTTCAGATGCATTAGAATTGTACAGACTCTGTTTTTGTTTTATATACTGCATTCCCATGCATGTTTGGACACAACTATTCCCCATTTTTCATAGTAAAACATAAAGAAATGAGGAATGACTCAAGACTGTTTCACAGCACTGTATGTACCCATGTTTTATCCACACCAGTCATGTTTATTTTAATTGGTTTCAATCAGCAGTCATCTCTGAATAACACAATCAGCTCTGAGAGACAAAGCGAAATCGGCACACTGGCACACTAGAGATGTGCATCAGTATCTTCTGTAATTATGCCTTGACAAATTATATTCAGCTAAAACATGAATTTACAGAATTGGACAACTGCAGTAAAGTGCTATTTTGCTTTCTAGCTTCACAAAACAAACCCTGATGATCCCATCCTGTCTCTGCATCATTTAAACAGTAAGTGGACGCTTTTCATCTTCTGGTATTCTGCAATGCTTTTTTTCTTGCGCTTCAGGAAAGTATTGACAGGTGTCCCCGTCCTGTAGATGAAACAAGTAGCAAACTGAAATGTTATATGTGCCACTAGCTACAGGTCACCTTGTATTCCTCAGATGCATCTTTTTTTTTTTTTAAACTTGTGAACATGTGTGTTCATCTCACCCCTAACACTCGTCTCCCTTCAAAGAGAGCAAAATGCACCACAATGAAACCCAGGAACCAAACATTCAAGCAAGGACATAGAAGCAAGCAGAAACAGGAACAGGCAGAGTCACGGCCACCAAAATCATCAGAGCCCAAAAACCAAAACACAGAGTGGTGATGAGAAACTGGACAAGTCCTCAGTGGCCGCAACCAACAGAGAAGACCAAGCCACAGTGGACACCGGCCTTCTGTGCCAGAAAAATGCATGAGGACCACCAGTGCATGAGACCCCTGCTGAGATCCAGTAGGGGCCAAACTTCACAATCTGGTCCCACCCAGGCAGCACAGACATCCATGAAGAGGAACCCACAGCAAAACAGTCAGGGGACAGCAAACAGACCCAAAGCCCAGGAAGGAAACCAGCCAGCACAACAAAGGTGCTGGGGCACATCCCCAGTGGAGTCCTCATGAACCCCCCACCCCCATCACCTCCTCCATCCTCTACAGCAGGGGTGTCAAGCTCCAGGCCTCGAGGGCCAGTGTCCTGCAGGTTTCGGATGTGTCCCTGATCCAACACACCTGAGTCAAATATAGAAGTCATTAGCAGGACTCTAGAGAACTTGACTGCATACTGAGGAGGTGACTCAGGTTCTACCAGCCACCCATCCACAGCCACATTGAGATATCTGCGTAAAAGAATCCACAGTGTTAGAAAAGTAGACTTATGCAGATATATATGTTATTTGTTTAAGTATGTCCCCCACTTTGGAAATTGGGGGATATCTATAAATTATTATAACTAATTTAATGTATTTTCCAGTTGACTAATTAGAATAAAAAAAAAATCTAAGTGTGAACCCCACACAAAACAGAAAGCAGGTGGGATAGGGGGAGAACAAGGCAGAAGGCCAATGACACTATTACTTGGCACCCTGACCTGCAATGTGACTCCCCAGCACCATGCAAGCCTGGCCCTATAGAAAGTCCTATAGCGGTCTATGTAAACATACAGTAGCTATTGTAAAACTTATCAGTGTGTGCTAGGCTAATGCTCTGCATTAAAATAAGTGAGACAGGTGAGGCACAGTTCCATGGGGGCAAAGGCAGAGCCAACCCCCCCCCCCCCCCCCCCCCCCACCCCCCCCCCCACCCCCCCCCCCCCAAAAAAGCCAAA
>VUQJ01013989.1:11857-28736 GCA_015108635.1 Andinoacara biseriatus
CAGTCACTTGCCACCAGCAGAACAAGGATGAATGAGGATGAGCTTGTTCGTCCTTGCCCTATTGTTCTATGAACCACAGCCCAATTGCTGCAAGAGTAGGTCACAGGATTACATTCAGCTTTTCTGCCTCCATTTCTTTCTCAGACATTCATTCATTTATCATCAAGTTCACCAGGGTGATACAAAGCAGAGCAGCACCTGGCTGCTTGGAACAAAGTAGCCATGAAAGGACTGAAAGGATCGATATCTGGGCAAAAGCAATACACCGCGTACATCCCTTGATACCTGTGGATAACTCGGCTTTTTCCCAAGATTGAATTCTGCAGAAGAAAATGCCCTAATTTTGTTTAGCTTGAATTTGTGATGGAAAAGACAATATTAAAGCCTCTTGGTTGTGATTTCGTTGGATGACAGCCCCTCTCCCCTTGCCTCCTTCACATGGAAAGAATGAGGTCTGCGTTCCTGCTTTTGCTGAGACGAGGCCTCCAGCATCCAATTACTTCACTCTTTTAAATGCCTTCACAGCAAAACCCCTTCAAAGGCCTATTTGCTCGTTCTCGCCGTGTAGAACGTGATTTCACTCCTTTATATCTCTGTGTTCCTTTCTCTCCCCCGCCATCCCTGCCTTGAATGCAATTCACAGTCTCTAAATGTACCCCTGTCCCTTCTCCACTATTACTCTAATCTGTGTGCCAAATGCCGTGGGACAGATCGCAGTTAAAACAGATGGGAGAAACAGTCTCAGGGTATCCAGAGTTAAAGAGGTAGAAAACCAATCTCCAGGCAAAATGAACTCTCTGAATGATACTCATTCTCCCAAATCTGATACTCCTGTGGCTGCTGGACATCATGCTGTGATGAATCCGTGTGACGGAAACCCTCTCCCTCATCCACTTATCTAGCACACTCTTCTTTAGTTCGTTGAAAATCCTTTTTTCTGTGCAATCATAATCTCATCTGAGCAGATCCATCATTGCTAATGAGACAAAAGGCTCCTAATAAGGTATGTTTCTTTTTTTTATATTACTATGAAACAATCTAATTTCATCTAATTTCAGCTTCCTTTGCACAAAGGTAAATACAAACAAAAGTGGGGGAGCCCTGCAGCAAGGACACAGGAACTCTGAAATTCAAATCCAGTGTTAAAATGAAGATATGATCAGTTCAAAAATCAAAGTGCATTATTGAGCTAATAATGGAGAACATATAGAATTAGCTCCACCTGAGCAAACCTGGAATTTGAAAATCTCTGCTACCAGTACTATGAAATATGTATTCTTACAACACTCCTGGAGGCTATTTTTGCAGTACTTTTACTACACTTACTTTTACTTTGGTACATTCCACTTTTCCTTTATGTATAAAAGATTCTGAAAACAGAATAGTGGCTCAGTCACACTACTGTACAAAAAGACCTGCAACCTCTTGTCACTTGGAAAAATTGGTGGTTGCCTGGTGATTGTGTTGAATTGGGGGCCATTTTTGACCTCAAGGTGATTGCAGTGGTTGCCCGGTGGAAAGCAACCTGTCTCCAAACAATTGCGGTTCAACTTGGACTGACTGCATTCACACTCAGATAGATTACAAACAACTGCAGTCTAATTTATAAACAGTGACAAACACATTGCAATTAATCTGAGTCAGTCTGCACTGATGAGTGCAACTCATCTGTGTCACACCTCTTTGCAATACGAGACGTGACTCGGCTGGTTGCCAACTGGTTGCATTCTGGTTATATTCCCACATAAAAGCAAAGTTGTCAAGTACCTGTGTCATGCTGCAGTTAAATCACTGTCCTGCACCAACAACGTCACTACTAGTGGAGGAATTTCTGAATTTCTGAATTTGGGGTTCTGGCTCGAGCAGATGTAGATTTCCTTGTATGTAGATAGAAGCAGATTTGGCATAGTTACTCGATATATCATCACAAACAGAATGCATATAATTGCCAGCTTGGCCTCATTCAGTCACCAACTGATAGCAGTTGGTGGCATGCTCTGTCTTATTACCATATTATCGCCATCTTGATGCACCAAAGTCACTTTGAAGACAGCACCTGACTGAGTGATCACAGACCTGGTTGCTGCCTTTCAAACAGCCATTTGAAAGGCAGCAACATTGCAAGTTCATTGCACACGGTAGCAATAATTCTGGTTGTGCCATGATTCCCAACCACCGTTTTCCCTTGTGTGACTGCACCATTACTTGTAGCAGAAGATTTGTCTACTGTTGCGCTGCTACTTTTACTATAGAAAAGCTTCTCTCATGGAGTGCACTTGTGAAGTATGGGATTCTGGAACAAGAACGCAATAAACCCACGCCAGCAGTTTTCCCATTCCACACTGCAAAGACCACAGGAGGGTGTTAAACCTTTGTGATGGAGTGTTCTGAAAATCATGCTGCAAGCTGACTTACATACTGATTACCCGAATGCGTACATACACGCAATGCATAACTAAGTTTAAAACCTTCAGATGCACCCAGACATTGCTTTGTTAATATAATAAAGAGAATCTGATCCTCTGAGTCTAAAAATGCAAAACAAACATGAATCTAGCCTCCCTGAAGAATTCTAACAGCGGCACAGAAGAGAAGCAAGCTTTACACTAACAATAAAATGACTATTTTACTGTTAAAATCAACAAAGGGAAGTACAAATAACAGACAGGTGAACACATCCCACAGCACAGCATGCTGAACAACGATGGGAAGTGTTACACATTTACTTAAGTGCTGTGTGTGACCACAACTTTAAGGCACTTTTTTACAATTTTATTGTATCATTATTTTTTCCACTACAGTTCAAAGTGAGAACGTTACTCCACAACGTTTATGACCGATTACTGGATCAATTAAATTATTTTCTATGAAAACTCTGTTACTTTTAGAAAACACAATGCACTAACCCAGTGACATTTTATCGCTCTGGGTTTATTGAAATTGAATTGTTTCACTGCAGCAGGACCTTTCTCTCCTCTCACTGCTTGCTCTCAGATTTATTTTATGCTCATTGGTTATGCATTCAAATTAAAATTCTAAACTGAATCGGCTAAAAAGAATAGATCACTTAGAAGATACATTATTCCCCAGAAAAACTGTAATAACTTCACTTGGATTTTGAAGCCATGGACAATAAAACTAGAAAGGGCACAACCCTCATTATTACCTTGCACGGCTTTACAAAGGTATAGCTGTACAGGGGTGAAAAAGTACTTGCCCCCTTCTTGAATTCTTACTTATTTGCTTATTTGTCTCTTTTACATGTTTCAGAACACCAAGCAAATGTTAATATTAGACCGAGATAACCTGATTAAATACAAAATGCAGTTTTTGAATGATGATTTCATGTATTAAGGGAAAATAGTTATCCAAACCTAGCTGTCCCTGTGTGAAAAATTAATTACCCCCTTGTGATTAACCACATGTTTTAAAAAGCTGAGTTCAATTTCAGTGGCCATATTCAGGCCGGATTACTGTCAGACCTGCTGAATTAAGAAATCACTTAAATAGTGAAGCAAGCTAAAAGATCTCAAAAAGCAACACATCATGCCACCATCTAAAGAAGCACCGGACCACATGAGAAACAAAGTCGCTGACACCTATCAGCCTGGAAAGGGTTGAAAAGGTTTTGGAATCACAGTGAACCATGATGAGAGCCATTTTCCACAAATGGAGAAAAATGGAACAGTGGTGAGTGGCCGGCCTACCCAAATTACTCCAAGAGCACATCAGTGGCTCAACCAGGAGGGGAACCCGGAACACCATCTAAAGAACTGCAGGCCTCACTTGTCTCAGTTAAGGTCAGAGGTCATGATAAAACTTTTGGGAAAATATTCTGTGAACTGATGAGACAAAAGTTGAACGTTTTGCAATGTTTGAGTCCTGTTACAGCATTTCTAACACAGCATAAGACACAAGTAATACAGCATTTCATAAAGAGAACATCATAGCAACAGTCAAACATGGCGGTGACAGCGTGATGGTCTGAGGCTGCTTTGCTGCTTCAGGACCTGAACATTTGCTGTAAAATCCTCCGCAGCGACGTGAAAGACTCATTGCCAGTTATTGTTCATGCTTGATTGCAGTTCTTGTTGCCAAAGGGTGGCACAATCAGTTATTAGGTTCAGCGGGCAATTACTTTTTTCCACACAGGGCCAGGCAGGTTTGGACAACTTTTTTTCCCTTAATAGAAAGGGGCGAATGCCTTTTCACAGCACTGGATGTGAGCTTCAACTGAAGTTTGCTGAATGAATGAGAACGAGTGAACGAGCGAGTGCTGACCTGATCTTTGTGCTGGTGAGAAAATCAAGCTGCTTCCGCACACATTCAGTCATTCAGTCACAGCTGTGCGCACATAATGTTTAAGAACACACACAGAGAAGCACGGTTATCATTATGCTGACTCATTTTAGTGTGACTGTTGTTTTTTAAATTGAGTCTGAGAGAAGTGCCTCTTTCTATTATTTGCCTCATTACTTAACTCACACTGTTTGATATGAAATTATGATAAATGGACATATAAACACTCCTGTTATTAAGCTGTGATGTATTTATGAGCTTTAGGGTTTTATGATTTTTAATCACAGAGGTTTTCGAAAATTCAACTGTGTTGTTTGGCTGCTGCTACTTTAAATTAGTTTGGGTTCAAGGATTGTTTGGAGATACTTCCTCTTATTCCCAACTCATTACTTTTTGACACTTGGTCGGGAAGACCTTCTGTTCTTAAAGAACCCTTCCACAACATTAAAACACACATTAGGAGGCGAAGGTGTCCCATTTCCAACAAACCTCTCCAACAATTTAACTACCGCAGTTACACGTCCCACAACAGTGATGACTCTAGCGAAGGACAAATTCCCTCCATCTCATAATTTCGATTTAGAAGACGAGTTTCTCCTGTTAAACTTCATCAGACTGCCATGCACATTGAAAAGCAGTGCCACAGAGATACCCAATTTATGGAATCAAAGAACTATTTATTTAAGTTAATTTTTACTACTTGTGACTGACAGTTCATTAGCCAATTAGCATGTGGGTTCACAGCAATACCCGCCTCTTGCTGGCACATCTGGCTTTAAAAACAGCAACATGGTGATGACGAAAATGCTCATTACAAAGCTTCAAAACAGGATTTTGAGGATTTTTTAAAAGGGGTGTCATGGGGGAAAGATTTCACAGTGGGCTTTTTTACTGGTTCGTATCTCTGTAATTGTCAGCATGGCGTCATGTTTGGGCTAAAAGCAGACTCAAAGAGCACTCAACACAGAGACTGCAGTTTTGAACCTTTTATTTAAAGTGAATAAAGATCTCAGCAAAGAAAGTTAATTGGCTGGGAGGACCAGGGCTTGGGCAGGTTTGCCACCAGACTCACTGCCAGAGAGGAGAAGTTAAAGACAGCCAAGGTAATATAATATACTTGCTAATATTGGATTAGTGGCCTTACTTGTTTGATTCTTGAACAGAGTTTCTCTGGGGGGAGTTCAGCTCGATGATTCAGGTAAGTGGGACTGGCAGTGCTCACGAAACTCTTCATAGAACAAGGGATCCAGGGGAAAAGCTTCGGGTTTCGGAGCGCAGTCGAGAAACCAAATTACAGGATGAAAAGCTAGTAAACAAACAACTTTCAAAGTGAACCTGATTACAACCATAGAGTCGATAACAATGTGGAGGAGGGCAACTGCACCATCCAGCCCTTAAACAGCAGGATGTGATGAGGTAACTCAGGAGGTGTGTGAGGAAAAACCCAGGAGGTCAGTAAGAGACACTGGCCCACAACTCTACCTGCAACCAGGAGAGAGAGCCCCCAAGCCCACCAGCATGACACATGCATCTTTGCAGTTCTTGAAATGACATTAGCTACATCCAAAGGTAACACACTCCAAAAACTGTGCTGCATTTTGATTGATCTGAATGCAGTTTTCCATGTAATAACATTGAGACAGCTTTACAGTCAGAAGGGAAGAGAAGCGAGCGACTGAAGGTGCTGTGGTTATTTGCATTATCAGAAACAGAGAGGTCTGTCGGCAGCTGCAGATGAATTTCATCTCCTGCCAGAATCTCCAAGACAACAGAGTTAGTAACAGACTCAAGACCTATATATGGCCTCCATTCACCGTTATGCATAATCGTATTGCTGTTCTTGTACAGATATACAGCTACAAGACCCGAGGAGTTACCACACACAGTGAACTGGTAATTTAGGACCCTCTGCTAACATTACTTCCAGCATTTACCTGGAGTTGGATTTTAAGCATTTCCAATGTTGGTGAAGACATTAAAATTTATGCCTAAATTATTTCTGTTGATTGTAGATTTTGTGGACGATCGTTTTCAGCTTTCCTCCTGCACCTTCCTGTAATTGTCAGTAACTCTGCCATTAACTAATTTCCTTTCATACATTTATTAAACCATCATATTGGTCTGTGAAACACCTACATTCTCTTTTTCCAGGTGAATTGTTGTGTTCTCAGGATTCATGCCAGGGGTTGCTGAGGCTCAGGTTGTAGAGCAGGTCATTTACGAATCGTAAGGTCGGTGGATTGATCTCCGCCTCTTCCTGTCTATGTGTTGAAGTGTCCTTGGGCAAGACACCGAACACTGAGTTGTCCCTGATACATCCATCACAGTGTGTGTAAATGTTCGATAAAAGTGCTTAGCTATAGATAAATGTGATGTGTTGCTTTCAGTGGCTTTAGTCTGGTTTCTAAAGATATTAGATCTGCAGCTTCAACTGGAAAATAGGTGTTTTGTTAGTGAGATGTTTGAATCCAAATGGAGTTCTTAAAAAAATATTAAAAAAAAAAAAATCCCTACTCGTCTCAAGGGCATCTCTGCACAGCCTGCACCTGGGGTCTTTCCTTGTGTGGTAGACCCCAGCCTCCATCAATCTTGTGCTCAGAGCTTGTTCCTGTGCAGCCATGATTAGTACCGCTGTGCTGTCTGTCAGTCCAGCTTTGTCTAACCATAGGTAGGATTTTTCTATATCAGCCACCTCTTCTATCTGGTACATCCCGTGCAGAGGCCTGTCCTTCCGTGATGGTTCCTGTTCTTGCTTCTCTTTTTTCTCAGGTTTCTGCTGCCTGAGGTACTCACTGAGCACATAATTATTTATGGCCATCTTCCTGATGTATTCATGGATCTTTGTTGATTCATCCAGGATAGTGGTTCTGACACTCACTAGTCCTCAGCCTCCTTCATTCTGTTTAGTGTACAGTCTCAGGGTGCTGGATTTGGGGTGAAAACCCTCCACGCAGAGTAAGGAGCTTACTTGTCTTGTTGTCAGTGGCTTCTCTCCTGCATCTGTTTATGGTGCATTTTCATTACTCATCTCAGCTTTCAGCTCCTCCACCTTCCTGCCATTGTGCTTCATTCTGTCCTCCACACTCCTTAGCTCTAAATTGAGCTCCACCACAATTCTGCTCTCACTTCTGCCCAGACATCAGCTAGGTCAACTCCCCATCCATACGGTTAATCCACAACAAACCTTCATTGTCCAGTTCAGTGTTTATAAATGTTTCATACAAGTTCCAAACTATTTCCCAAATCAATTGGTGTGTGTGTGTGTGTGTGTGTGTGGAGCCGGGGGGGGGTCTAACACAAAGCTAATTGGGGGGTGGAGGAGATTCAAAGCCTGATCTCATGCAGTCACAGCTGTGTACATAGCGTTTAATGACACAGAAAAGCACACATATAGTGATGCTGACGCCTTTTAGAGTAACAGAGATTTATCTAAGTAAAGAAGTATTTTTTTTGTATACATATCTCACACACCAATATAAAGTGTGATAAATAAACTGAAAAAATGTCCTGTTAATATGCTGTTTCAATTATAGAGCGTTCAGTTTTTTTAATCAGTGAAACAAACTGTCATCTAGCACCCTCTGGTGGTATAAAAACAAACCTCAGTTTGGTTCAAAGGATTCTTCAGATTAAAACAGACGTTTAAGTTCAATCAACACTTGGTTGAAAACAAAGTTTTAAAATATATGATGAACAACAAACATTCACACACATTTATACAGAAACATTTACTTCAACAGGCACTAATGTGCATATGAATTACACCTCGCACAGACACGTATTTGCCTCTGCTCATGTCTGTGTGGACTTTGTAGGTAATTGTACTACAAAAATGTTGCTTCACTGGAGTGATGTGAACACACTGAAGATCATTAACAGTTTACACAAAAATCTGCAACTCAATTTTCTCTCTGAAGCAGCTTAGTGTACATCTTGGTCACAGCCAGCTCAGCCTTCAGCTCCTCCACATCTCTCAGTGCTCTCCCTTCTGCCCAGATGTTGGGGTGGTTTGCTTCCTGGTCTGCTCAGTTAATTCCCCATCCTCCCTGTGAGCTGTGTAGTCCCACAGCAGCAACAGCAAGCAAAGAACCCCCCTACTGTCCTGAAACATGTCTTCCCAAAGGCGTAGCTCTGTCTCTTTTAATTTTCTAACTCTATAGTAAATAATTCATTTGCAGCCTTGACTTCATTCCTATGCAATTCCTTAAAAAGATTATTGACACATTTGGGCCCCGGCACTCTCTCAAACATGCTATGGTCCAGAAAAAAGCTGTTTTAGGCCAATTTCTAAACTTTACAAACTGCTCAAGGTAACCTATGATGTCATTTTAGTAGTCACATAGGGGAAATACAGTTTTACAAGTGATTTTGTGGATTATGACATTTTTATTGACCCTCTTGAAACATGGGTAGACATCAAGGACAGTGCACTTGGTTGGCTGCATTCTCATTTTTTATCAAGAACCTCATCAGCCACCACAGGCGCTCCTCGTCTGCAGCTCACAGTACCTGGAGTGTACTGTAGTTACAATTTGTTTGATTAAAATGCAAATCATCCAATGTTTCCGGATACAGTATCTTTCCATTACAAGGACATCTTTCAATTGTTGTTTTGTTTTTTTTTTTGCTAGTGCTTTTGCTCTATTATTTGCATGTCTTAATTACACCAACAGCTTTAGCTTTCTATTTTAAAATCTGCTTCTACTAAGCAACATAACATTGTGATGCATGAATGATTTCTCAGAGCTGCATCATGTAAGTTTTTTCTTGCAAACAGATCTGACAAACTTTCATTTACTGGCTCATGCAAGGTTAGCAAACACGTAAAATGTTTTGAGAAAAACCTATAAAAAGCTTTTTGTCATTCCTCCCTAAAACGCTGTGCGCATGCCTGACTCAACCTCTATGCACACAGATCAGACAGGACAGACGTACTGTTGTATTGTCATTGTTATGAAATGATATACACAAAATAATGTGGTTACAAATCATTGACAAAAACTCGTGGAAGTGTAACATTCTGTCATTTCAAAGTAAACATAACCCAAAGTTTTCTGACGTGAAATTATTAACACTGGATTTGAATCTCATCATAGAAAAATAAAAGGCTAAATTACAAACACCTCCCTCCTCCCAATAACAGAACTCAAGAAGATGTGTTTTTTAGGATTTAAAGCTAAAATAAATAAGGTAAAAAGAGAAAAAAAAGCACTTAAGAACACTTCAAATGACACCATTTACAACACCAAGGTTAGTGTGACAATCCCACGATGAGCCCATCATATCTCACCATCCAGCCCATAATTAAATGGGTCTAATAAGCTGCTTCAAATAAAAAAGCGTCCAATTTGAGGATGTAAGACAAGTCTAAAGGTCACTGCATTAGTCTGTTACATGTGTATTATTATTATTAACCCTATCTAATTTAAACACTGTTGGATACCACACCATCTTTGGTGGTAGTGATTGTGTATGCATGGGGTCACCAACCCTGAGAAGTGCGTGATCTGGGAAAAAAAAAAGTGTAAATTAATTAAAGGAAGACCCACAAAGCTAAAGTCACCCTAATGCTAAGATCCACGAGCACGATGCCACCAAATAAAAACCTTAGTATCTTAACTTACAACAGCAAAACATAAAAATAAGGCACATCCGCAGTCTAAAGTACAAAATATAAACTCTTAAAATGGCAGAGCTCGAGCTTTTACCTGTGTACAACATTTCTATTAAACAACAGAGGCTTCTGTGTGACGAAAGAAACAAGTAGGAGGACCTTTGGTCTACGCAAAGACCAAACAATGAATACAACAGTATTAAGGAGCGTCTCATCTACACATTGACCCTGCATGCATCTGCCTGTCATATGTTGACATTTACAAGCTTTAATTGGTACTTTTATTGATTGCTTATCATCATGTCCCAAAGTCAGTTTTCACATTACATATCCCAATAGACTGTATATAAAAGATGGCTATAGCCAAAGCTGTCACCATCTTCTGTTCTGACAAAGATATATAATGCAAGAAGTTCTGAAGTTTACTCAAAGTAAAAATAACATCTTGCTTCATTGTCAACCAATTTTCAAGTGGTCTGACTGGTTACAAATGCCACACATTTATTTATGATACAGGACATCTGGTTAAAATAAATCTGCTGGTTTCACACCAAAAAGGCACAATTCTGCTCCTGCTTTTTGGGATGGGATGGCAAATAAAAATCCTTGAATCCTTGTTGAATCCACAGTCAGATCCCATGAGCAAGATGGTGACAGAGATGCATCCACTGGTAACTACACTGTGTACATCTATGGGTTTTAAACCCAGACATAAGCAAGAGGATATGATCTAAACACTGCATCCTCATACAAAAGTGACCTGTCAATCACAAGGTAACAGCACCCTAAATCACACGTCTTATCATCTAGTCTACAATAAATGGAGCACAATTTATAAAACACAAATCATGCTGTATTAAATAGCACTAAAAATTAGAGAGACCATAATCCTATTACGAAAGTGTTTAGGTAATAAATCAGATGAGCAGTAGGATTATTTTCTCATAGATTTCTATATAATCTATATAATCTTTTGCAACCAGGTTATCGCCCCTGCTGAGCAAATGCAGATTTTAAGCATTTCTCATTTCAAGCCCCAGAGGCTTCATCCATCTTTTACATACAGTCTATGTGATTTACTGAACAGCAGCTTGGTAAATCTGAACTCTAACCCATGTTTGAAGAACATTTTTTTTTTTGTCTGGAAGGAAAACCATTTATAAAATTCATCACAGCTTGACATCACATCTGACGTAGGGAATTTGCCAAAGTTGATTTGTCACTTCTTTTTTAACATAATCCCAGTCTCAAAATATTTTAAGGCATTAATGGATAGCTCAAAATTAAGGCAGGCATAGTTCTATATCTGACCACATTACAGATAGGTATAAACAAAAAGCATCAAACAAAAACTCTTATGTACCATCCTCAGCAACATATCCTGAAGAAAGCGCTGATATATGCCATCCAATAATGTGCTCGAAGAGAAATGCCGATGCTGCTGTAGTGTTGCAGGTGGCACAACCCAGCCTAACAGTCTGCTCAGGCAGCCACACTAGTGTTATTAGTTCATTATTGAGGACAGATTTAAAGTCTTTCCAAAGCACAAAAAGTTTCTGTCGATCTGTTAGTTTCAGTCAGTTAAAAATTAACCAAACACGCTGAGAAAGCAGGGTCACAGGAGCTGTTCCCACCATCTTGCAGAACTAGGATCACACTTCTTCAAAGAAGGCCATCTGAGACATGTATGCAGAGTTTCTCTAGAAAACAAGACGAGCGTGAGCAAAGGTGGCCAAAAAAAGAATGTGCAAAGTAATGGAGTATTCAGTCATTCTAAGAATACAAAAATTCTCTACTGAAAAAATACAAAGGAATTTGATGTTTTCAATTATTTCATATTTTCCACATTGCAGAGGATTTACAATAACCATTTACCAAGTCCCCTGATCTTATATATTCTTTATTTACAGGCAATCTGAATGGCTGAATGTGCATGCTGCCATCTGTTATCTGCAGGGCAAGCTGGGATTTCACAGAAATGCCACAATTTATTACATGCTGACACACAAATTGAAGTGATTTTCTTGTGTTATGAGAAAATGTTGCCAACACAAAGCTCTTCCTTTGAGTATCATGTTCTCACTTCAGTGCAGTCAAAAGAAGCACATATACAAGGACCTCATTTTGATGAGGGACAGATATTGTGACACTCATTCTTTAGATGATGAGATCAGAAGGCCCGGATCTGACTCGCCATCAGTGATTCAATGTAAACAGGAAAAACTATAATTATTAGTGACAGTGATATACTGGCCGTTATTGCTATCTAGCAATAACGCAAACAACTGGACTTTCCTGTTTCCAGTGTTTGCTATGTTAACTTCACTGTCATAAATACCTCTCAAAAAGTCCTAAAAATGTAGGTTTCTGAACAGTTTCTGATGCATAAACTTCAAATAAACAATGAACTATTTTGTCCCAAATCCTCATCCAACAAATCTTGAAGGGAAAATGCACCTGGACAGGCTGACTTGAGGGTGCAGCCTGATGAGTCAACGAGCATAATTTGCACGCTCAGAGATCCCACTGACTTTTCCATCTTTAGCCTGTGGTGATAACACTGTGGTGATTGTGGTTGACTGATTGGTTAAATTATTAATAAAACATTCATAAAGAGAATCTCTTGTGCATGTTAATCTAAAAGTTTAAAATTTTAGTAAACAAAGTAAGAACTGACATTTTGGACTTTAATTTCACAAACACTGAATCCCTAGTGGCCATGAGCTGCAGTCACTGGTCTATTTACTCTAACACTCCAACACAAGACTAATCATCAGTGAGACTAATGCCATTATATGAAGGGGTCATACATACATTGCTGTGAGGTATGTAGACGGGCTCCGGGATGTACCCCCTCGCCTCACTGTGCAGGTTGTAGAGGCTGGCCTGCTGCTGCTGCTGCTCTTCTAGCTTCAGAGACTCGATCTCTGTCTTGAGTTCCTTCAGCTGGTCCTGAAGGTGTTTACTCTTCTCCATGTACTCCAGCCTGTATTTATGCGTGCCATAGTATCGTCAACAAACAGCCAAACTGTCTTTCTGAAGTATCGTTGCAGGGGATGTAAACTCCGGCTTACCTCTCTCTCTCAATCTCCATAGACAACCTTTTCATGTCGGAGTCCTTGAAGTCGAGGCGTGCAGGTGCTGACTCATAGGCAAAGTCGGCTGCTTCAGGAGGAGCAGGAGGAGCGGGGGGAGCAGAATAAGCTGCTATGAGCTGGAAGACGAGTAAACGGATGTCAGGTAAGCATAAATATTCTCAAAGGTAAGGCACATCACAATTTCACTATCTGTGGTCACACAGGGGCAAAAAAATTGAGCTGGATTCACTCAACGTGGATTATTGGCTCATCAAAGGTCACTAATATTTCATGTCCCTCACTCTGAGTGACAACACATAAAAGCGACCTGTTATAACCCAACGGCAACCTAAAATAAAACATTTACAGGTGTTGGTACTGAATTTCTCCTTCTGTTTAACTTGGCTGCAGTTTATTTATAGCAAATGTATATGAAACACATTAATGCTCTACTATTTGTTTGTTGTCAAGTATCAATATTGATAAATATGAATCTGCAAGACTTATAAACACCCACAGAGTTCCCACCTCTTATCTGGCCATTAAAGAAATTATGTGAGACAACAAATCAGTAACTTGGAGAAATAAATGAGGCAAGTTACGGAACAATAACAATCCTCCCTAAAAATAAATAAACATTTCAAATTGATGATTCATACTAGACACATAAATTACCTCCAGCAGGTAATCAATGGCCTTAGTTATTAAAGTGACTGCACTGTAATAACCTGGATTTATGTTTCAGATACTCTATAATGACCTTCAAATGGAGAAAAAAACAAAACATGCTTTAATCTACAATCTACAGGAATCACAGAGATCATTGACTCAGCAGCATGATCACAGTACAGGGTAAGTTGTTTTTGTGATCTCCAACAGCTTCTGCTTGGCTCTCCGCTCAGCGTCCTTTGCCTCGGTCAGGTCCTGTTTCAGGTGATCAGCCTCCTTCAACCTGAAATCAGAGTTTGGTCAGTTTAAGTAAGATTAGGAGGGTTATTAGGATGTTAAGAAATATTTTAGGATTCTTTTCAAATAGATGAAGCAAAGATTCTACTGAGTGATGGTATTCATGTAAAAGGACTTTCATCCTTCTTTTGAACTGCTATGTAGTGTGAATTGTGAAACTTATTTTTACATATACTGACACACACACACACTCACACACACACGCGTGTTGTTCTAATCTTACCACGAGTTTACCACCTGTGGAACCCAAACAGATCCGAGACATATGTTAAGGAACGGCTAATGTGTAAGTAAAGGCACCTCCATGACATTTGAGGAGTACAGAAAATGATCAGCGGCACAGTAAACATCAAAAACACCAGGCTATGGGAAGGAAGAAAAATCGATGGAATAAAAATGATCTCTCTGGTTTTCCTGCATCATTTTGTTTTTACTCAGTTTGAAACTGTCACAAAATCATAATGCAGAATAAGTGGAGATCTCTGAAAGGTACCACCACATGCTGACCTGACTTGAATCCTTATTTAGTTACCAGATGATAAATGTTATCCACAGATTGGAAAATTATAAAGGAATTAATATTTAACTACAGGAAATGTCTAAAGTAAAAGTTCAGATGATTTCAGACCTCCGCTCAGACTGCTCCACCAGTTTTACAGCCAGCTGCTCTGCCTCCCTCATCTTCTGCTCCATGAGTCTTTTCTCCTCCTTGGTCTTCATGGCTGCGACCTCTAACCTCTGCCTCTCCTGCTCAGCTTCTGCAGCTTTGTGGGCCAACAGCTTTGCTTCCTCCTCAGCAATCTGAGCTTTCTCTGCCAGCAGGTCTGCCGTCTCCTCAGATCGCAGCTGGAGAAAATGCATTTGTAACATTTAATCACCACTTTTACAAAGCTTTGCAAGATAACCTGTCAAAGAATTTAGGACTTAGCAGGATGTGGGAATCAGGCTCTTTAGAAAATCCAACAATTATCTATGTTAAGCATGATGTTCTCACCAGTGCTTCGTTAGCCAGTCGCGCCTCATCCTGCAGCTGGAAAAGTCTTCGTTCCATTTCCTCTTTTGCTCGTTCAGCTTCCTCCCTCATCTGTTTCTCCCGTGCCAGGATCTGACGCTCCATCTACATGGCGGCCCATTTAACGCTTGTTAACAACAAAATTTTCTTTATCATTGTGAGCATCTTATCTAATGTGATATTCTCACAGCTCCTGTGGAGCTGAGAGAGCAGAGACCTTCTTGCGGGCCTTTTCCTCTTTGGCCTGGGCCTTCATCTGCTGTACTTCAATTGAATCCACCTTCCTCCTCCTCATGAATAAATCATGATTCCCAATGCACAGCTGCAGGATCTAGAGAGATGGGTATTACATAATCAGCAGAAACTCACTGCATACAAGTCGCATTTAACCTTCAAGCAGATGACATTAACATGAAAAAAGAGCCAAACTTACCAGCTTGTTGACACGCAGCTGAGACGAGTAGAACTTGAAAACATCTTTCTTCTTGTCCAGGGGTTTGATTGTGAACTGCAACAATATAAAAGGTAAAAAAAGATCAACAGAGCACACAGCTTGGGCCCCTTTAAAGTAAAACAATGTGAATTAAAATATGACACTGAAAGACTCCATATGGTTTTTAAGGGAAAAAGGTTTATTCCCCGAGTGGTTGCTGGCAGCTGGAAAGTGAAATGGGTGAAACACCTGACAAGATCCGTATGATTGTTTTGGTCGCCAACAGTTTGCATGGAAGACGCCGATTTGTCTGCAAATACTCACCAGCTACTCTCAGAGTGGTAGTTAAACTATAAAAAGTGCATTTCAAACAGAGACCGTTGGCCTTCAACGTAAAAGCTGTATGTTTTAAAATGTGTTATCTTCAACGGTGTTATCTTCAACGGTGAGGCCCTTACTTTGATGGGAAAAGTGTGACACAATCTTGCTCAGCTAGAGCTGGGCAGCATTTCAATATTGTCTAAGTGAATCGTGATTTTATGTATATCTTGATTTTTTTTCTACCCATAAAGTAACAAAAAGACAAGTCAAAGCCCCATGCCCAAGTGTCACACAGGCACTTTTATTCACATATAGATGTGAAAAATGTCTCAAAAATGAACTATAGTATCTGCATTAATAACACTCCTTGAATAAAATAAAAATTGTTCCTTTCTTAACAAATACTCACACCTGCACAATTAACCAAACAGAAACAGAAAAGATAGGGAGCAAAAATAATAAAAGGCAACTTGTTCTTTAAAAAGTGGCTTTCAACTGAAGTATTTCCTTCTTTACCAAAGTGCTTCCTCCCGCGTGTAGTCCTGTACAAAGATCTAGCAGTAGAGCCAGTTAACTTTTTGTGCAAATTTCAAATAATGGCACAAATATAATGAGAACAAAAACAACATGCCAGGTCAACTACTGTACATCTTACAGATTTTGTGCCAGGAAAAGTAGTCTGTCAGCAGTGTCGGGCTTCTGGAATGCTCTGTGGCAAGTTACAATGTTCCCACTTGAGAAGGGGAACTGGTGGCTGGCACATGAAGGAACTTCTTGGCCAGGTGGCTCAGTGCTGGACAGGCAACTTCAGGGTCCTTCCATTTGAAAGACTCAGCATCACTCGCTAAACAAACTGACAGATAATTGTTCTATTGCCTCCCTCTGTGTTAAAGCGGTCCTGGTGGCTGTGCTGTGCTGGAAGAAGCCTGCTGGTGACATTTTCTTTTTAGCTGTGTGCGCCGCTGCTGCATGTCCTCGGTCTGCAATCTGAGGAACAGCTGGGTCAGGCAGCTCAAACATCTGCCATGATAACTGACGTCTTTATGTTTTAGCGGATCCATTTTTTCCACACTCAGGATGAATTTGGCCCTGAACCACAGCAAGTACGCGTCACCCAGCCCCCCCCCCCCCCCCCCCCCCCCCCCCCGAAAAAACAC
>VUQJ01013991.1:9860-34346 GCA_015108635.1 Andinoacara biseriatus
TTATGATTTGTGGTTTTCAAACATATACTTTTTCCATTCCTTTCCCTAAAAAAAATGAAAGTTCATGCCTGTTGTCAAGAAAAGTTTTCTGGGAGTCATATGGAAATCCATTCATGTAAATAAGAAGTAAACTGTTGATTTGACAAAGCAGAGTAAGTTAATGTGCAGCACAGTAGCAAGATTAAGTCTGAAGCTTCTGTTTTTGGCCACTTGGTGGCAGCAGATACAAAGTGTAAACACTGACTTATGCCGCTTCAGGATAATTTGTTGACCTTCTTTGCAAAATGTGGAGGTTTCCTCCTCTAGGAAATGCAGGGCAGCATTACCGATCATCTGGAATTTTGTTTATATGCACCTGATTAATTTAAGCTTTTATTATGATTATATATGCTGAATTAAATATATAAAAATGCTAAATAATTAAGTTTCACTTCTTACCACATAATATATCAACATAAATATTAATGAATATCTTTTGCTTCCTAGAATTTGTCCTCTCGGGTTCCTGCACAATCCTCTCCTCACCATGTCGCCG
Source organism: Andinoacara biseriatus (assembly GCA_015108635.1). Taxonomy (NCBI): domain Eukaryota; kingdom Metazoa; phylum Chordata; class Actinopteri; order Cichliformes; family Cichlidae; genus Andinoacara; species Andinoacara biseriatus. The sequence goes on from VUQJ01013991.1 coordinate 10,396, forward strand.
GTTGGGTAAACCCCAAGGCATCATGGGAAGCTTTCATCAGGCAGCTAAAAGCTGCAGATTGTTTCAGTGAAGGTCCCCAAACTCCATCTGGACCCAGCAAAAAGAAACTGCGGGGCTCTCAGCAACAAGGAAGCTTCCATGTAGTCCAGACTTCTTGTGCCCGCTCTGATGCTAAATCTCCAGAGTCTGAACTGTCAAAGCAACAAAAGTCAAACAAGAAGGATGAAGAGGAGTTAGCTGACGAAAACTGCTGCTCATGCACTCAGCCTATCTATCAGGAGGGGGTAAACTCTGAGGTACACAACTTGCAAGGCTATCCAGACTTTGTCCTGACTGGTCTCCATGCCTGTGGTGACCTCAGTGCCACCCTCCTTCGCCATTTTGTCAACTGCCCGTATGTGCGCGGCATCACCTCAGTGGCATGTTGCTACATGAAAATCACGACCAAAGAAAACCCCACCCCTCCGGGACTGGTCATACCACCTGCTCCACCAACATCAAGTCAAGAGTCAGTTTGCTCAGAGTTTGGGTACCCGATGAGCTCCTGGGTTTGGGGGCTGCCGGGACATCAGTTGTCCTATAAGGCACGAGAGGGGGCCTGTCACGCTGTGGAGGACTATGTGCAGAGACTCAGGGAAGGAAGCGAGTTGCTCAGGACGCACTGTTACAGAGCGATGCTTGAGACGTTCATCAGAGACACGAGGCCAGATCTGCGCAGGGCAGGAATCCAGACCATCAAGAAATCACACTTATTACCTTTTACAGAGTGAGTGAAAACTGCAGCCAGCAGGCATTTACACAGGTCTGTCCTTTCAGCTGATATAGCCAAAGTTATCCAAAAATGCTGCAATCACTGGTACAAACTGAGGAGGGTCACTGAAATGTGTTATACTACTGCATTTCCCCCATTATAGTATTGTTTAGCCTCTTCATCCCTTCCAGATACGCTCGTTTGGGTCTGGCTCGGGTCAGCCTCCCTCCTGAGTTGCCCCTGGACCCGGTGCGAGTGGAGGCCATGTTGAAGGAGCAGGGCAGGGTGGTGGTGTACTTCAGCCTGACCCTACTGCTCGCCCCTGTGGTGGAGACGATGGTGCTTCTGGACAGGATGATCTACCTCCAGGAGAATGGTGAGCCAGTTGATGCTGTCACACATTTTAAATATTACGATTGTTTGTGCAGTCTGTCCATTCACCTAAAACCTTGACTCTCTCCCTGCAGGTGTGGACAGTCAGCTAGTTCCTCTCTTCAACCCAAACTTCTCACCAAGAAACTTTGTGCTGGTGGCTCTGAAATCTTGTCGACCTTGATAGGAAAAGGGAGATTTCCACTTTATCATTTTTTGTTTTTAGAGATTTAAAAAAAAATTAATATTAAATTTTAAGCTTTTGCACTGTGTGAACATCATGATGCTGACATAATACATGTCTTACAGGTTATCACGTAAAGTCTTTATGACAGCTCAGACGTGAATGTGTTTAGCTTCAGCTTTCTTTGCGTGGTTCGGTTTCTGTACACACAAAGAACGTGTTTGAGGTTTTCCTTGTTTTTATTTATTTTATTCTGTTATTTTTGTAAAGGAAAAAGGTAACATCTTTTTTTATTGTGTGTGAATCTCATATATATCCATTTGTTTATCAAATTCAGGGTGATTGGGGGGGCTGGCGCCTATCCCAGCTGTCATAGGGTGAAAGATGTACATTATGTACAGTCTGTCACAGGGTACATGGTTAATTTAGAGCTGCTAAGTAACTTAGCCCCTTGCATGTTTTTGGACTGTGGGAGAGAGTCCACACAAGCACGGGGAGAACATGCAGACTCCACAAAACCAGCCAGTACGTACCTTATAGAAATAAACAAAACCTGTTCTTTCAATATTAATAGCAGCAGTTCGTTATTTTGTACGCTGGATGTCTTGTGATTTTGGTTTTAGACAGCTGATCAGAACCAGTTCTGTTGTTCACCCTGAATTAAACCTGCGTACTGGGGGGGAAAAAGGGAGCAACAATGGGCATTCATGATCATTATTCACCATGGCAACAGGTAAATAAAACGCAAAGCCTAAAAATATAAAACCCTTTTTATATTTTAAACTATTTAAAATTATTTTAAACATAATTAAATCAGTGGATTGAAAAGGGAGTTAAGACTACTACATTTTATTCACTGTGTTCCACTCAGTCATCAAATCAAAATGGATTTTCCTTAATAATGAAATATATAGCTACTGAGTTCTTGGTTAAAGATTTTAATATTAGTTTCATATTAATTATGACTGTGTTTTTCACCTGGTGAACAGCAAGCAGAAGAAATCTCAGCAATTAAGAAAATGCCCTAAAAACAAGACAGTTTGCAGGAAGCTCATTTCCAACACTTGTTTCCATGATCTCATTCTTTTGATGACTAACCATAGCTCATGGTTACAGGTAAAGATACTCAAAAGAAAAAATAGTATGCTTTGGTATTCATGAAATAAACAACAGGTGCACTAGAGGTGCAACGATGAGTCAATCGATTATTAATGATAATTATTGATTCTGGTTGCTGCTGGCAGGAAGGACTCCCTGTTGCGTTCTATCCTGCACCAAGGTGGCTGAAAGTGTTTTCTTGAAGCACCTCGAGGTGATGCAATGATTTTAAACTGTTGTTTAGTTTCCTTAAAATCCTTACCCCAGCCACCTGCTGAACAGAGTCCAGTTCGGCCGCAATTGAGGAGCTCGCCCTCTTTATGAGCTTTTCCACTCTGCTCCTGTCGCTAGTGAGCCCCATCCCTCCAGCACACCACACCAAAGAACACACAAGCCACCACAGTCTGATAGAAGGTGAGCAGGAGAGGTCTGCAGATGTTGAAGGGTTTAACCTTCACAGGAAGAATAATCTGCTTTGCCCCTTCTTGTACGCTGCCTCAGTGTGACTGGATCAGTCCAGCTTGTCTTCCAGCTGCACTCCCAGGTCAGTTATGTATTTATTTCTATTTGATAGAACATTTCCAAGTGAACAGGCAAAAGAGGTTATGTTAGCAGTTTTTCCTACCACCATTAACATTCCTTAGATGTAGAAAAGCAAATAAATGATTTTAACATCTTTTGTACATCCACTCTAGATTCATTTGCACTTTTAGAGATGAGGACTACATGTAGTGCAGTACCCTGAATCAATAAAAGCGTCCAAATCTTAAAATACAATGCCCAATGTGCCAGCTAGAAAGGAGATGGAAGACGACAAAACCTTGACATACATTATCAAGAAATTAAATCGTTAATGATCAAGAAATAAAAGCATTAAATATTACTTTAAATAATCAGGTTAAGAAGACAATGGCCACGATTTATCTGTTTTATTTAGTACTAGTGAGCACAGCCTCAGAACTCTTTTAACAAAGTGGGTTGTCTTTTAAATCTTGTAGACTTTAATAAGATTACACCATTGATTGAAGAATGTCTTGACTTTCGAAACTTTTTTAAGGATTAAATTAAAAAACAGTTGAGCAGTTAGTGTACAGTTGGGGTTCGTTTCCTTACAGCTGAGGGTAGATACAGAGTGGTGATTATTTGTTGTTTATTATTATTAGCTGACTAGTTAGATTATTGATATAAAATGTTCATTATTTGATTTTCACATCATTTCATAGATGCAGTCTATATATAAGGTACACCAATTCCATTTGGACCTAGCAAAAACAAACATCGGGGATGCTTTCATGTAATCCAGAGAGTTTGTATTGTTGCCACAAATGCATTCAGTCTGAAGAAGAGTTAGCTGTTAGAAACCAGCCTGTCAATCAGGAGGGGATAGCCAGTGCAAGAGTGAGTTCCTTCAGAGTTTGGCTGCCCAATGAGCTCCTGGGTGTGGGGTCTGTTGGGACATGAGTTGCCCTTTAAAGACTTGCTTTGGAGGACTATGTGCAGAGGCTCAGGGAGGAAAACGATGAGAAGCGGATGCAATGTTGCTGAGCAACGCTTTAGACCTTCATCAGGAATACAAGGCCAGATTTGCACAGGGCAGGAATTCTGATCATCAAGAAATCCCAATTATTACCTTTTATGCTGCAGCCTGCAGGCATTTACACATCATTTCACATCAACTGATTTGGGTACAGGATTAAATTTCCGAAGTTTATCAGTTGTCCAAAAGTGCAATAATAATTGGTACAACTTGAGTTTCTAAATATGTTGCTTTGTATCATTTATTCTGTAGAAATATCATTTTTTGTGTCTTTCTAATAGATCATGTCCTCATCTGTACCCCTATGTCGACATCCATTTCCCCTCCCAGACACACATGTTTGGGTCTGGCTTGATTATGTTCATTAAGATTATCTGAGTGAAAAGGTCCTATAGAGGTGTATAGAGCCTGCATTTCTGCACTGAGGAACATGAATGAATGTCAATGTGGGCCATGGCATTTCATAAAAAAAAACACAAGAGGGGAAAAGTCAGTGTCACCCCATCAACTATTTACCCAACCTACAATTTCTAAATAGATAATGAAACTGGAACCTCGTCAACTGTGCATTTGATCCTTAAATCTAATCAGCCAGCTTTAACATAACAGGGACAAAAGCATGTTTAGGTTCCGACTTTTTGATAACTTTCAAAATGTTGGTCAGCATCAATAAATGAGTGCATTTCATTTTAAAGCACATTTTACCCCCTGACAACCGAAGCAGTGTCAGCTGGTGAGGTGCAGCAGGACAGCAGAAGTTAAGGAGACTTCTTCTTTCCAAACGATTAACGCTGTAATGTGTTCATTAGATTTGGCCACTAGGGGGCAGAAAAGCTCCACAGCAAACTACCAGGCTAGTACACTATGAATGTCAGATCATATTTCAGAAAGTTAGCATGGTAACTCTGAGTTTAGCATAGATTCTGAAAGAAAAAGCATCACTAATGGCTCAACATTCACCATAAAAATAACAATGGGTAAATAATAAACAAAAATATAAATGCCTCCTAAAATTGTCAATATGCCGATTTGAAGCAGGTTACAGTATGTTCAATATGCAAAATCACCACCTCCTCAACAACCAGTTCTGATGAAGATCCTTCAGAACTTGGTGGGTAAATAAAAATATAGCCTAAAAGTTGTTAAGGCCATTTAAAATCTTTGTCTTTCCCATATGAATATCAGTAAGACGTGCATTTTTAGACCAACTTTATTCCTTGATCATTTTTTTCAATTTTTTTTCTTTGCACCTTAAAATATTAACAAAATGAAACACCTATTTGTATCTTCCTGATTTTGCTTTTATATTTATTCTTGACTTGCTCTCCCACATCATTAAACAGCACCGGTGCTGCAGCTCAAAGAATCAGGCTGAAACTGAAACACCTGTGACGGGCTCTCAAGACTAACTGCAGGTGGCTGACAGTTGATGTTGTAATCCACCAGCTCTGTTCAATGATGGTCATTCACTGTGTGCCTCATGTTCTCTGTCCGAAATGCGAATAGTATCATCCTCAAAAGAATGTGATTTCTCCTTTATGGTTAGATGTGTAGCTGAGTCTTGTCCAGAGCTCTCCCACAGTGACGTCCATCTGTGGAATAGCTGCCTGCTCTCTCCTATGTACTACATATAACTACCTATATATATTTATACATATACTTCGATGACTGAGAACCTGCACAGATATATTTTGATTGCTGTTGCTTATGTCTTGAAAGTATTTTTTCTTTCCTCCTCTTGTTTGCTTGTTTCTCCTGACTCTGTTTCTGCTTCCACTGCATAAATAGTCCTTTCTGTTCCCTCAGTCTTTGTCGTAGCAGCATCTGCTCATCTTCTCTCGTGTGTTCCACGTTCTTCTTTTGAAGTTACAGATTTGTGAAGTTTCTGTCAGGATGCGCAGCTTGTTGCCTTTTTGTTTTTCTTTGTGGACTGACATCAGCCTAGTCTGCCTCAATATTTTTGCATTTATAATCTGAATCATTTTCATCCCAGATAAGCATAGTTGACAAATTTCAGCCTGAAGTGATTCGTTATATTACTATAACGTTATATTACATATTTAAAATGAAATATTGTTTTAGTGATGCATAAACATAACACAGAATACAGAGAAAGAAATGTATTAAATAATGCACAGCTTTTTATCTTTCATATTTAGATTGATCCCTGAATTTGGAGTTAATTAATCCTGAGATTTATTGACATTTTATGCAAGAAAAAGATATATAAGTGTTCCAACATGCTGTATGCTGCCGAAGCCTCAGTGAGAACATCTTGAATCAAAATCCCAAGTATTCAAATATTAACATTTCCCTGCCAACCTTTGATTTAATCAGTTTGGTCTGCAAAGTAGGGACAACTACAAACATAGAGCTGAGCTGCAAAGGAGACGAAGTCTGTAAAGCCCACAGTGTCGTCCGGTTCTTGTCCAGCTCACCCAAGATCTTGTCCTTCATTTCAGAGTCCCATATGTTCTGCAAAACAGTTGTAAAACAATCAACAAATTAGGGTTAATTAGCATTATGTTTCACATCACGATTCTTAAGTTTGGATTTACAGAGCCGATGCCCAAAGCACTGAGTACCATGTCGTCCTCCAGCTCTTTTTGCAGCAGATTCTTCAGCTCTGATTTCTTCCAAAAAGTTCTTGGAGTGTGTCCATGGCTGTGTTCAGTTTGCTCATCTTTCCATCTGTGGTGTCAGTCTGAGGCTGCAAGAGTCCAAAGAAAGGAAAGTGATATCAGAGTTAATGATAATTGAATACAAAGAGATTTACACAAGACCAAAATTTATCCTGAGACTAAATTTACTAGTGCCCTTGTGTAGAATTTTAACATATGTTTTATATATGCTGAATCTGAGTCTCCCTCTGTGTGTGTGTGTGTGTGTGTGTGTGTAATATTTAGTACGGGGGAAATCTAAGACTGCAATTGTTGCTCAGGTAACCTCCTATTAAGCTACCACACTGGAATTCACTGAGCTCCTGAGAGCAACCTATTCTTTCACAAATGCTTATGGAAGCAATCTGAATACTTGGTTTGATACACCTGTGGCCATGGAAGTGATTGGAACACCTGAATTTGGATGAGTCAGTCAATGCTTTTAGCAACACGGTGTATGTTCACTCTTACCTGTTTTCTTTTGCTCGCTCTTTTTGCCTACCTGGCTCTTGCTGCTCTTTCAGTACTTTTCCTGATGCTCGCTCCCTTTTTTTGCACTGAGAATCACACATATTGCATTTAATTAGAAGATTACAAATAATAAGATTTTAATTCAATTGCAATGCCCATTCGCTGCATTGTAAATAAGGCAAATGAACCTAAAAGCAGATTGGAGAAAATCTACATTTGATAACAGTATAACACAGTTTAGTTTTGTGAAATCAGCATCAGTGAATGTGGGCAAAACAGAAGCCACCTGACAACCACCTTACAGCTCTGCTGGAGACCGTGAGTGCACGTTCACTCTTACCTGTGTCCGTTTGCTGTCTTCATCCTGCTCTCTCTTTGCCCCCCCCCCCCCACCCCTCTCAATCTTTTTGCTGTCATTCACAAGGTAAATACAACAATTAAACAGAATTTACAACCCAATATATATAAATTGATCAATTTTTAATCCTTTTTAATGCCAAAGGAAGATTTTGATGCAGCAGGTTAGTAAATATGGGCTGTGGACACAGTTATTATCGCAGCTGACCTCATTAAATATGTATGTAGATTCCCTTTCAGAGCACCACAGGGGAACATAAAATACAAAACAATACAAAACAAAATCAATATATATTTTAAAGTGAGCCGATGGAGTTGTTTTTTTTATTATTTAAAAATCACTCCATAATCAATGCAAATGGCTGTCAAATGGCTGCAATGGGAACTAGAAAGAATGAAAGGTTTTTTTTTATTAATGTCTGAATCTTACAGTATATAATGCTGACTTTAATAAATACTTAGCATTTCACCCAAATAAAGAAAGCGCTGTGCACATTTATAAATGTGTCCGCATACACTTCAGGAAATATAGAGCTGCGCCCCTGAAAACAGGAGACACCAGCCTGCCTAAATGAGTCGTAGTGTCTATAATAGGCCAACAATGCGTAGTGTTTCCAGCGAAGCATCTTCGAGGATGTATGTAGTTTCGTATAATGTAATAGTGTTAGTCATTGGATGGCATAAAAACCACTTGTGCCGGTGTGCGTCTAACTCACATACAAAAATCCGAAAAAGACACAACAGCGCTGCTTATAGATCTGAAGTGGGTGCCTTACGTGTGTGAGGTGAAGCGTTATCTTTTTCCACCTGTACAGCATTGTATAGTTTGGAATTGCATAGTTTTCCAAGGCAGGCTCTCTCCTGTAAACAGCACTCCTTCCACTGGCTACACGGAAGAGTAACCCCGATCCCCAGTGGCATAAATCTTACTGGACCCGACTGAATCTTAAGTTTTAAGACATTTGATTATTACATTGATTATTGATTATGACAGAAAAAAGACGCTGTATAGTTAGAAAAATATATATATTCTGTTTGAGATACTGAGAAATAACACTGTGGGGGTTTTTTTTTTCTTTTTTTGGTTTGTTTTTTGGTAAACGATATGAGGAAACTCATATTTTATTGTATTTTCCCACTGAGCTAAAAGAGAGTCTGTGAAGTTCATATGAAACTACAAGCAGGGAGTAACACAGAAACTGGAAATGAGGAAGACCTTAGCTTGACCTTCCTCAGTGAAAAAATACCATCCCCTCTGACTGTGTGACTGTAATGTTGCAATTTCTTGGTGTAATCCCAGTATGGCCAAGGCATGAATTCTCTCCCATGTACAGTGGTATGCAAAACTTTGGGCACCCCTGATAATTTTCATGATTTTTCTTTATAAATCATTTATTGTTCGGATCGGCAATTTCAGTTAAATATATCATATTGCACTTAGGACATGTGCAATGACAATAAAGTTGAATCTATCTATCTATCTATATAGCAGACGAACACAGTGATATTTGAGAAGTGAAATGAAGTTTATCGGATTTACAGAATGTGTGCAATAATTATTTAAACAAAATATAGGCAGGTGCATAAGCATCAACAGCCTCTAAACGCTTCCTAAAGAATCCAGACTCCAATGAGAGTCTGGATTCTGGTTGAAGGTATTTTGGACCAAAACATCTCCAGTTCAGTCAGGTTTGATGGTTTCCAAGCATGGACAGCCCACTTTAAATCACATCATAGATTTTCAATAATATTCAGGTCTGGAGACTGAGATGGCCGTTCCAGAACGTTGTACTTGTTCCTTTGCATGAATGCCTCAGTAGATTTTGAGCAGTGTTTAGTGTCGTCTTGTTGAAGTATCCAGCCCCGGTGCAACTTCAGCTTTGTCACTTACAAACAACTGTGTACAGTAAAGTGAACTTTTCCATGGAACACCGCTGTGCTGAGACAAAGTGAAGCAATGTTTGTTTCTATCAAAAGCTTTTATACTTCACACACAGATCATTTTTCTCTGAATGTGCCTGAGCTGTGGAAGTGAGAAGAAAGTCACATTTCATGAGATACAAGCACCTGATAATATCATTTATACAAAGACCTGTTCAGAGATAAATAAAAATAAAAGAAAAAATCAATCACACAGCTGCAGCTAATCCAAAATGCTGCTGCTCGTGTCCTCACCAAGACCAGACAAATAGAGCACATCACCCCCGTTTTAAAGTCCTTACACTGGCTACCTGTAGCTCAGAGAACAGACTTTAAAATACTTCTATTAGTTTATAAAGCGCTGAACTGTTTAGCATATTGTCGTATCAACCTTCCAGAACACTCAGGTCTTCTGGTTCCGGTCTACTCCGTATCCCCAGAACCAAAACCAAACACGGAGAAGCAGCTTTCAGATTTTTTGCACCTTTAATCTGGAACAAACTTCCAGAAAACTGCAAAACAGTTGAAACACTAAATTCCTTTAAATCAAGGCTGAAAACCCACCTGTTTAAAGCTGCTTTTGATTAGTAGGTCACAAACAAATCCGGGTGAAAACTGCTCTGAACAAAATATCTTTTTGCACACTGACCTCTCACATCTCCCTATGATTATCATGTGTATCTGCTTGATGGTTTTTATAATTTTGTGTGATGATTCTGATGTTTTGATGATTTGCTGTGTACTTGATTGATGTTTTATTGCTTTTAATGATTTTAATGCACATTTGTTTTGATGTAAAGCACTTTGAATTGCCTTGCCGCTGAAATGTGCTGTACAAAATAAAGTTTTATGGTTACGTTAATGGTCAAAATCACGGCATTTACATATTGCCTGTTCAAACACATGGAAGAAATGTGGGGTGAGCCACTGCAGTGCTGAGCCACTGCAGTGCTGTGGCTCACCTCTGGTGGCGCTGTGTCACATACAGTAAAAGAAGCAGGCGGTTGGCGCCAAAATACATGTTTGATTACGCATGTGCTACACATGCTGATGTTCCACAGTCTGTCTAATATTGAATGAATGTGTGTGACATGTTTATTCTTTGTGATCAGTCATAAATGCACGGCGAAAACACAGAGTGAGGCAGAAGGTACCGTGCAGCACCGATAGGGGGCAGTGCTGCAGCAGTGCTGTCCCAGCAGCAGTGCTGAGAAGGATAGGCGCATGGATTTCATCTTCAAATAACGGTAAGATAATATGATCTAAATTTATTTAAAAAGAGACACCTCCCCCCCCCCCAAAAAAGAGTTTGACCTTATATTAAATATTTTTTGTTTTTCTTGCCATAATTGTTGAACAGTATGGAGTTGATTAAAGCATAATAAAATTGAAAGTCAGTGCCTCACCCTTCACAAGACTCACCGCATGCCACTGAATGGTGTAACCTACTGAAATTGATTTCCAGACATCACAGGCAGGAGGACGAGGACAGAGGAGACACCATGTCACAAATGTAAAAGCCTGGCACTGTCAGAATTGTTTCCATGTATATAATATAAATATTCCGGTCGTGAGTCGGTTACAAAAGTCAATTTAAAACTGACTTTTTGGCCAGATAGGATTAGCGTTTTCCCCAGCCAAGACCAAAAATATCACTTCTTTAACGTTCATTTTCCCTCTGACCGCGCAGAATTGTAGAATTGCTAGATCTAGTGGTGAACCATGCTGCTGTTGCATTCATGACATTTCTTTGAGTGACTGTGAACATTTCAAATCAAATGATTTGTTGTGAAGCACTTTTGCTTCCTAAAAATCATGAACAAAACACCATTTTCTTATATCTTTATTGGGATGGAAGTATTTTCAAGGACAAAGTGAAAACAATCGATTATGAGTAATGCATCTGTTGCAACATTATAGTGTTAGGATTACGGTTAGGGAATGATTCAAAGCTTTCCATCCCTGACTGACTTTTCCCCTTAAAAGTTATATTTTAATGATTAACTGACTCATTTATTTCTACTTTTGTCCCAGTCCACGAAGAATTCATTGGTGGCAATAGTCAGTGCAGCGACCAGAATGACAAACTCCTTGAAGTCCACCACACCATCCTTGTTATTATCCAGATCATGCATAATCTGCTCAACCACAGAGGCGTCATGGGGGCCCTAAAAAGGAGCATTAGAGCGAGAGTTTTTTTTTCACAAGCTCAAATCATAATGACAGCGTGTTTCATGTTTTTCATTTGCATATTTCAGAAAAAATTTCTACTTGAAGAACATTCCCACCTGTCCCAGGTATCACCTTATTTGCTAACATTCCTGAGCTGCATGGACACAGGTTAGGAAGTAAGCATATACCTGAAACAGAAACCCTGGAACAAACTGATTCACCTTATAATTAATCAACAGTTGAATAAACTCAACTGTTTAGTTACCAGCTGAGCTATTGATGGTGTTTTTGAAGATTACCATGGTTAAAATTTAATCCAGCAGTCAATTCAATAAATTTGTGCCTTCAGATTAACTTTAGAGCACCAAAATGCATTGTTTTTTGTTGTTGTTGTTGTTTGTTTTTTTATTACACTCACCTCCAGAGATTCCCTAATCTCATTCAGTAACAGATTCTTCAGCTCCAGTTTGGTAAGTGTGTACTTGTCTCCTTCTTTTCCAGAGTACTTGTAGAACACGACGATGAGGTCAGCCAAAGCTCTTTTCAGGTTGCCGCTCATTTTGCAGTCCTTTAAATTAAGGCAGGGAAGGACAAATTAGCTACAAAAAACCCCCAAACAAACTGATTCAGAACATGGAAAATGCAATTTTAGTTATACACTTGTACTGAACAATCATAGGAAATCAGATTACATGATCACTTTCCCTTCCCTCCACCCCATCTCATTCCTCTGAATGGAGGGTGGTGGCCCTATAACCAGAAACAGATTACATTTTGTTGCTTAAAGCTTAAACACTCAAACTAGTGTCAAACTGGCCTGACTCAATATAGTTCTTTTACAAGCCATGCAACAATGTTCTGTTGGACTATTTCTTGATTCGGTGTGATGATTTCTTCTAGTTTCTTCATATTACTACAGGAGCCAGTCTATTTGCCCAATTAGTTATTTTTTTTGCTGATAAATCTGTCCTCAAAAGTTCCAAACTGTTACTCTTACTGTTACTCTTACGAGCTCGCGACTACAGAAGAGATTACTGTGGCACAAAAACCACATTACACCAGTTTACAGGAATCCCAGTAAGCAATTAATGAGTTTATGGGAAGCTTGAAGCATAAATTTAGCCCTTTGTTGCATTATATTACACAACTGACCAGATGCCTTAAAGCTTCGGTTTAACTCTGGTCATATTTCATCATCGAAGCTGTTAGATGATACTTTTAGCCTATATGAGGAGCGACTTGTTTCCATGAGTGATAGTGTCTGTGAGGGAATGCGTGAATATTTACAGTTTACAAAAATCACTTCTCTAAATGATGTGGTGCCAGATTACCCTAATTATTCTCGATGATTGCTGTTAATCATTTATTCCCGGCGCGATCAGGAAGCTAATTAAAAGTCTTTGAATGTCAAATGAGAAGCTGGTGTTAATTAACTGCGGATCCAACTAAGGCACGAACAGTTTTTGAAAATGTTACAGGTTGCCACTGTACATCAAAATAAGGAAAAATAACCTAAAGAGAGGGAGGGGGGAAAAAAAGATGATCAAGAACTCACCTGGACACTGACGCTAACAGGTGCTGTTGGAAGAGGATCGAATTGAGCTCTCACAGCAGCTCTCACCTCATTAGTTATAGCTGCTTTCACCTGCGTGCAAATGAATCATAATCAGATAGGCGCCTCCCTCTGAACAGCACATCAGCTGGTGCACAGGTGAGCTGCAAGGCCATGTAAGGCAACCCTCTCAGTTCTTAGAACTTTGCAGACCAAACACGATTCACTCGCTTTCAGCACCTTACATAGTTATGTTGTGTTGCAACAGTAATCACCTGGGATTATTTAAAAATCAAGCGGACAGCAAAAATGGTCAGTGAGGGATCAAATGTTCAAATGTATTGTAGAGTATACTGTATTAGTACAGGTTTTTTTTATTTTTATTTATGTTGCATTATAAATGCAAGTTTTAAATACATGTGTGCATCTTAGTAAAATATTCCAGATCTAAAAAAAGTAAAAATCTTGAGTGTTTTGTAACATCATGCACTTTAAAAGATATAGAAGAGTTGTTGTTTAAATTTCCATTTTTAAAACTGTTAATCTTGACCTGAAAAAAAATATTAAAATCAGCAGCATGAAAAATAAAACAATTAGGCTCTGGTAATTCCTCCCCTTTTCCTCTCTTGGACCTGTTGCAAGTTTATTAAGTATGACTAATGCTTTTTTTTTAGTATAATTTGCAAGTAAGATGGTGATTATATTTGAATGACAGTCTGACTTGTGAAGAAATACAAATTAGATGCAGGTCAGGCTCTTACAGCTGATTTGCATTGGTATCTCTTGGTAGCCTATGTAATGTGAACACTTTTTGCATACTTAGTTAAAAATTCACCAAGCTGAAGCACTCTTGATATCTACAGCAGCAGTTTTGAAAACAACAACAAAAAAGTCCTCTCTAGTCTGCGATAGCAGGTGAGACCAAAGAGGACCATTTTTGGTTTGAAGAAAATGTGTGAGGGAATAAAAATCATCTATCTTTGATTGCTGATTAAAGCTGTTTTAAAAAAATGTGCATATTTCACATATTCACACTTTTGACAAATGTAATTAAAGACGTTTTTATTCATTCATTTAACAATATCCATATACTGCACAGTACAAATTATTAATGACTAGTATTGTACAAGTTAAACTAAGGAGCTGCATTATTGTTTCCTTTTTTTAATGCAAATTTGAGAACACATACTAGGTATCGACATAAAAAATAAACATCTCGTTCATTTGCATTTCTATAGAAAAGCACTTGAAGTTTACCATTTTGTGGATTCCATGTAAACACTGATTACATCAAGAAAAAAACAACAGTTACACAGTGCATTTCACATATGCAGTGGCAAAGAAAACACATGGGCTTTTACTACATGGTGCACACGTTTCCTGTGTGGTGTCACAGTTCTGTCTAAGTTCAAGGGTGCCGTCTTTGCCAGTGGCCACATAAGTAAGTAAGTAAGTAAAGGCTACTCATTCAACACTGATGGTAAAACATAAAATTATTTAAGTCATTTTTAAAATAAATGTGGAATTAACAAAAAGAATCCAGCATATTTTCAAAAATAAAAATAAAATCAAACATCATGAATCATGTCAGAGCTCATCAAAAAGCAAATTCATTGATAAACAAAAAAAAAAAATAAAGCTTTTGTTGATCACATTGTAAAATTCTTCAATCCAGATGATTAAATACAGTTGTAAGGTAGACCGGATGCTTAGGTAATTAAAACAAAAAGCTTCCATCACAAATTATATGTGGCAAGTGTACATTCACATTCATCAACTGGCAAAATAGATGCTTTTTTTTGCCAGTTTCTCAATCACAGCCTTTATTTTACGTAAAGTGTGCGTAAATACACCCAAATCTAAGTTCAACCAGACATTGCATTTTTATCTGCTGTCTATGACAATGATGACTCTGAACACTAAAGAAAAAATATGATAAACAATACACATTGTATGAAATTGTCATTTACAGAGGGACCAATGAAAGGTGAAAGTGTCAAGCAAGACTGGTCTCATCTGTGAGTGTGTTTTAGCACTCTACTGTTGGAATATCTTTTAAGCTAATAATAATTAATGAGAGATGAATTTAGCAATAAACAGAACAAGTTCAGACTGACATTTGGCAGCAATTTAAAGTTGTGACTATCTGTGTGCAATATTCAGTGAAGTGGGAGTATTAGTCAGCTTGAAACACATCAAAGATTAGACTTAAAAACTATAGGAATTTCTAAGCTTTTGCATTACAACTTGATATCACTTGTATTGTTACTATATGGTGTCATTTGACTCAGCCCGATCTGAGTCAGAACATTCATGATCTCATACCTCCCAGGGCCAAGAATGTAACAGTGCACAGTCCTTTCACAGTGTGGCACCTGTCACCATGGCTTCTTGGGACCTTGCTTGTTATCCAGAGTGCGACATGGGAGATCTCATGTGAGCCGGCCTTTCAGCGCCTGTCAGCAGGGCACCTGGCCTGAGACACTCAGAGGGAAAGTAGAGCAGAGGAGATCAGCTCAGCCCTCAGGGATGACATGACAGATTGCCTTGGGTGGAGAGGGATTGTCGCTGTCTTTTTTTTTTTTTTATGATATTGACATGTATTTTTCTCCATGTTTGGCCTAACCTACACAAAAATGTTACTGGAGGGCAGGTGTTTGCTGAGAAAATGCTTACCAAATTTATCAGCTTGTTTAATAGTTTTGCTAAAATGCCATCAGTGGTATTTGTCTCTGGTTTGATGACTCTTCATTTCTTTCAGTAATTTCTTTTTCTTCTTTTTCCACATTCAGCTTATCTTCTTCTGGCATCCTGTCCTCCATGGGAGGACCGATCACAGAAATTCTTCCCACAGATGAGGTTCTGCTCTTCACACTGTTTGTGCGCTCTTTGGTTTGTGGCTTACCCAGAACACTCTTCAGCTGTGCCCAGAAAAACGCCTGCTGGTTAACCTGCTGGGGCCACTCCAGGTATGTCTTTGTACTCAGCATCTTCTTAAGCTTGCAGTATTTGCTGGGCAAGGAGTTAGGATCAATAGGCTCCTTAACCACTAAGATGACATCACTGAAGGTCTTTCCCATTGCTCTCTGCTGAGCAAAGTACAGCTCATAGTTACACCACTCACTGTTAACAAAGTGATGTGAGAGAACAAATATTACCTAAGAACAAGAAAGAAAAACAGAAAGGAAATTACACAGTGCACCTTTTTCTGCATGGGTTTCCTAGCAACTTCCAAAAAACATCAGCATGAAATGCTAAACAAGAGTCCAACTGCACTCACCCACCATCCATTTATCATTGCAATGTATGCTCTAAATGAGACGTGTCAAGGGGAAGTGACAAATTTTGAACAACAATCACAGATCCACTTGATTTCTGAATTTCCCTGATAAGTCAGGTACCCTCCAGGTCCAATCGGAAAGTGAACTGTTACCCATAAGCCAAATATGTACATCTTCTCTTGACAAACTGTGCACAAAATCCTCCAGGTTCCCCAGGAGTCCATAATGTACCCAGCTGGATAAGTCCCGAACGGTCAAGCCTGTTCCCCTTTTCCAGTCTCATCGCCAAAAAATTTTTGTTGGTCGATAGCATTTAAGAGACCAGCTGACTAATTCGGTTCGGAGAAGTTTGCATAGAGAGGCTCTCAGGCTTAAGCAGCAGCAGGGTAGATACAAAAGGGACTGAAAGAGGAAAGAAAAGCGTCGACCTTCACCGAGGACAGAAAGAAGAAAAAAGGTGGATCGTTGGTGGATAGTTGAGAAATCAACTGACTGAAACTGTAGTTCCCAATAAAGCTGTCTGCCCAAATAACTAGCTCTGAGTATTTTCTCACCAGCCCTATGAAACGTATTGAATTTGCAAGACTTTAATGCATTATAACTGCTAATATGTTGGTGTATACTGGGGCGCTTTTAGTGCAAAAATACATTTTAGTACCTTACGACTGCTGTCAATGTTCTCAATGATTTTATCGATGGTCCACTTCCCTTTCATGACAATAGGGGTTCTTGTTGTTCTCCAAACAGGGCAAGAGCTGGTCCCTCACCCAATCAGCATCTGAGTGGCTGTAGGATATGAAAGCGTGGTAGGTAAAAGTCTCTGAATCCCCAGCTGCTTTCTTCTTGTGAGCTCTTTATTTGGCACTGATGAGCTGATATATTGGTTTTAGTGTACCATGGGAGGTCATGCATGTTGTTATGTTCGTAGATGTTAACAGTTGTGTTCATGTGAGTGATTTTTGTATATGGCCTGCTGTGTTTTATACAGCTGTTGTATAAAGCGCTTTGAGTACTCAGCTAGAGCAGAAAAGCACTATATAAGTAACTAGTTCATTTACCATTTTACATGACATGATGGTACAGTTTATGTGATGGAAAACTGCTCAGAGATAATGTACAAAATATAGTGAAGGGTTCCATGACACTGTATCTGAGTGGATCATGCTGACCTCTGCACTTCCTTTTGGAGTTGCAGCAGCAGAGCAGAAGTAGGGTGGAGAACAAAGTGCAGCTGGAGGATCAGCATGACAGATGTGGTGGGTTTGCAAAACTTTTTCACCAAGAAAGAATTTGAAGAGATGTGGAACGGACAATTAAAGATTAGGCCAATCGATGCAAAAATAAGGTTCATATTTTTACTTTATATTCAGTCATTGCTATAACTAAAGGATGTTCCCATCCAATTCTACATTGTGTGTGTGTGTTTTAAAGGAATTTACAATAATGAAATGCTTTATTTTTAATAACACTGATGTTTGCAATAGTGTAGCTGCTTGGTTTGAAGATGGCAACAGAGACGAGAGGGGTCAGGGCATTCAGGAGCCAGCTCCCAGCCAAAACTGTCACTGATAGTCATGGTGCGCCGGTTCCAGCTCACAGAAGTCACAGAGAGACGTGGGATGGGGGGAAGAGCTTCGGTCACATGTTGTCCCAGGAGAGGCCGGCAAGGGAGCCGAATTCCTGATAATGCAGATGTTGTTTTTGGAACAGGCTGCGGTGGTGAATCCAGTGAAGTGTCCATCCGAGCCTTGCACTTGCACTGGCACAGCCATCGCTACTAGCAGGTTAATGGGACGCTGTTAGACTTTAGATGGCTTCCTGATTGGTAGCGCTAAGCCAAAATTTTGAGTTAACACAAAAACTTGAGATACCAAACTCGAAATTTCGACTTATTAAGTCAAAATTTCAAGAAAAGAGCTCGAAATTTCGAGTTATGGATGGCAAATAAAAAAAACCAAAAAAAAACCACGTGGATTCGTTTACGGACACACATAAATTTTGCTACAATAATAGCCCCATAGCAGAGTCATGTTAACAATCTATTAAAATTAGCTCTACATCCACCAGAGTCTTTTAGGTCAGCTTAATAATTTATTGGTTGAAAATTGACAAAAAAAAAACCAAAAAACCTTTTAACTTCTTACGAGCGTGGTATATATTGTCATGTAAAAAGTATTCTATAAAGAATCAAAAAAAAAGGTCACATATGACCTCTGATCTCTTCTTCAAGGTCAAGAGATAGATCTGAAGGTCAAAGTAATAATAATGCTATATAGAGCTATTTACTGCCACTGTTTGTATAGACATATAGACATACATGGGGACTCTAAATATCACGTTACTTTGGACCTCTGACCTTTTCTTCAAGGTCAAATAAGGTCAAACTTTCATAAAATGTCTTCTCTTTAAAACTCTGCCTAAAATTCTACTGCCTTTGTTTGTATTGCCAACATTTAGGAAATGATACTGATATATGTACTGATATATGTCATGTTTCTATTTCACACCTGCCAGTTATGTCAAGTATGTTAAACTGAGTTTCAACAGGGCAAATAACAAAAAACAAGCATTTTGCTTTTTTATTTATTGCATTATAAACTTCTTAAAGTACTTTTTTGGTTCAGATGTGCTTAAGATGTTGTCACAGTATTTCAGCATTTACTTATCACTACATAAAGGTAATAGTTTTAAAATGGCAGGTAATTTCAAATGCAACATTTATGCGACGTGCACTCCTGGGAAGATAGTTGTATTGTGTTGCACACTTGACCAGAAAACTGCTAAAACTTCTGCTTTTATAATTGTGGTCACATCTGCTGATGATTGATTAATAAAGTACATTTTATTAGCTGCACCTGGCTGCTTCTTACCGTCTTAATTGCTGTAGAAGCAGTGTGTGTGTGTGTGTGTGTGTGTGTGTGTGTGTGTGTGTGTGTGTACACGCGCTTAATTTTGTAGGTGTAGGTGTGGGTACCCTGTAAATATTTGTATACTTTTATGTAAAAGCTTAATTTTATACAAGTAAACATTTTTAGTATATTAAGTTAAGTTCAATAGAAAATATTATAAACCTATTAATGATAAGTAAACCTCTGTCTTGCTAGTACTTAAAGTGCACTAATATGTAGTCACATTTAAATGAATACTTAGTGCACTGACATAACGTATACTTGAAGCAAGTTTAAGTAAAAGTTCTACTAAGTTTTACATCTCAGGATCATTAGAAGAGCATCTACGAATGTCATAATGTTTATGAAATATGTGTTTTAGGTTTTAGCCTAAGATTTGTATTTTCAAGACTTCTTCATAGCCTCTGTTTTGATCAGCATCAGCAAGGATTTATTATAAAAGACAAGAGAGAAAGAGTTTCAGAGACTCATTTAATCAAGATGATTTTAGAAAAGACACATGGACCGGATTCACATTCACATGTTCATAATTTCTGAGACATGTTTAATACATTCAGATTTATATTATCAACAAGTACATTCTGTTTGACATACTGTGAAATATTAGCTGTGTGTTTGTTTGAATTTTTTTGGCAATAGCTTGTATGGGGATGCTCATATTTTATGCTTAAATCAGTATTACAAAATTACATTCACAGAGTTGAGAGGAAGGCGTTTTTCCGCAGAACAGGGTCAAACTAAGATCTTCCCCATTTACAGTTTCTGTGTTAACGACAAGCTGACCAATTGTTACATGTACAGGAATTTATTATTGAAAGAACGAATTGGAACACATCATCAGGCGAGTCACATAAATAACAAACTCCTTAAAGTCCACAGTTTCGGATGAGTGAAAGTCCAGCTCAGCCAAGATACTGTCAAAGGCGCCTTTGTTCTTGCAGTTCTGAAAAATAACGATAGAAGAATGGAGACATGAGGATTGGTAAGTATATTTTTCACATCATGATTAGATTTGGGTTTATGGTGAGACAGAGTAAAGGTGGATGTACAACAAAAGTGAGTACCTGCCGCCAATTTTCCAGCTCTTCTTTCAGGATTTCCTTCACCATTTTTTTGGTTATCGTTTTGTGATCCTTTTTATTGTCTTTAAATACGTCAAGGACTTTTTCCATTGCGCCTTCTAGTTTGCTCATTTTTTGCTCCTGTGTGGAAAGTTCTGGAATAAAGGTCGAAGGACAGTGAGGTCAGACACATTTGAATGTGTCTGTGTTCAAATTCAAATCTAACTGCATACAAAAATATTTACATTAGGCCATGAGTCATTTTAAGCACATCAAATGCACATTTTAGATTTATATTATAGACTCAAAGACATTGTGGAAAGAAGTAAAGTAAGAAGAAGATTTTTTTAACTAAATAAAAAACATAAGAGTGAAAGAAAGTTTCATTATTATCTAACTGAACAATACTGTATAGTTTGGATCTGCAGGCTACATAGAAGTGTAACCCCCATCTTCAGTGGTATAAACCTCACTGGACCTGACTGGATGTTAAGTCTTAAAACATTTAATTAATAATCTGTTGAACTTCTGTTCCATATAGTACCTCAAAATTATGCACTCACCTCTGTAAAGATGTCGAGGAAAATCAGAAGATTTGAAGTGATAACGTTCACGGGTACGTTATATTTATGTAGGGAGACAACAGTCAGGCCCACCCTTTTGGGTGTTCCGGCAACTATAATCATTATCAGACGTGGGGGCTGGATTTCTCACTCGGATTTCTTCACAAAGGATTTTTGAAGCATCATGAAAAACAGAAGTAAACTAACGTTGAATATTTATCAAAAATCTTCTTCCTCATAGAAATTGTCCCAGAGATAATGTTGTTTACGAATACCAACTGGAATCTTGGTGAAAGAATTTCACATTGTTTTCAAATAAATGTTGATTTCCTGTGTTTTTCGTCTGCAGAAAAAAAAACCCTGCGAAAAAAATAAACCCGCTATGAGAGAGTTGAGGGTAAACACATTCCTGAATCCAGTTTCATTCTTTCGGTCACTTCCCACATTTCACAGGCAGAAGTGAAAGTTCTCCACTGAAAATGGTACTTTAACATATTTAAAGTTTACTTCATTACCAGTAGGTACTTTAAGTGTGTATTTTAATATGATACTATCAAGTTCACTTACCTATCTGTACTGATTGTTTTTAAACAAAGTATTTTTGCCACACTATAGAGTGCCATTGTGTGAGTACTATTAAATTATTATTATTATTATTCAGTGATAAATTAGAGTTTGTTTGTTTTTGTTTTTAAGTTCATGTTTTACCTTTGCATTTAAAGTGAAACCAGAGGCTTAAAAGGGCAGAGCTGAAACATCTTTGCATTTCTCCTGTTTGAAAGAGCAGCTGCTTCCACTTGTTTCCAGTCTTCATGCTGACATATCCAGATGTTATTTTGAAACTGTTGGATGGAATGAGGGGGAGCTGTTTCCAGTTGTTTCTTGTCGCCATTTATCATACAAAAAAAAGTAACAATCTTCTTTTCTGCTAACCTCAAGTTATAATATGGAAATATATAGAAATTCATTAGAAATCTGATCAACAGAGTCAGTGGCCTTATTTTAATCTCTTCTTTTCTTTCTTTTTTTTAATGTTTCCTGATTTTATAGCTTTGCTTTTATTTCATAATGGTTACCCTTATTTCTTTAAGATAACCATCTGCAGGCTACTCTCTAGGTTCATATTTAGACAGACAAGCTCTTTATATCCAACCACTGACACAGCAGAGTCTCATCTTTGCACTAAAAAGGTTCATCTGACTTGTTTCCTGTCCTTTGAGAAAGTTAAAGGTGGGTTAAATTAATTATATTATTTTAAAAAATGAGAAACATATTTTTCTTTCTTAGAACTGCACCCCTCAGCACCCTGTATTATCTCCTGCTGTGGTGCTGTGGAGACTCCGGGAGGAAATGATAGGAATCCATGTTGAAGGGGACAATCAGTTAATTCTCTTAATAAAAGCTCCTGAGACCCAGAGGCACACAGCTGGATTGTAAAACACGTCAACAGTTATTGTTTACCAAATCCAGTGAGGATACTTTATGCAACACAAAAACCACGTAATCAGAAACAAGTGCTGTTCTTCTTTAAAGCTCTTAATCGCTACAATCTGCTGCTCTGAGACCGTAACATTGTTCCCAAATCGGTTTTGTTTGTAGAAACACCATTGGTGGAGTTGTGGTCCACCTCTCAACGTGAAAAACCTAAGTGTTTACATTTGCTTTGTAACTGTGCTGAGAGAAAACATTTTCCACTCAGAAGTCAGGTTTATTGTGCCAGTTTTCACCAACAAACTCTCACCCCCTGGGGGTGAAAGCAAATAATCACAAGCAGATGTTGAGCTCGAAATAAAGCTCAGAATAGGTCTCCTGCTCTGAGATCAGTTTGGCTTTTATTTGTGTTGGGCATCCTGTTGGTATGTGACTTTACAAGTGGTCCAAAATCAGTGCCTTGTTTGTAGAAACTCCATTTGTGGACTCATACTCCACCTCCTTAGCAGGGCATCAGAGACACACTGGTCCCAAAAACCTTCCAAGGCTTTGCGAAATTGTTTTTTGTGCATACTAAGAACCATGAAGCATTTTTTCTTAGTGATTTGGAGTTTATTGCTCTCTCTTCGGTGGGTACATGGCGGGCGAGATGACGGGACAAACTGCAAGCCAGTAACAGCCAGCTTTTGTCAAGATGTGGGGTATACCACTACCCTTCATCCGAATGGAGTTCAAGGCTTCAACCTGCAGCAAATCGGTCAGATCGTGGAGACTGCCTGTTCACCGCACGTTGCCACGCTCATGTGTCGCGTTGTTGTGCCTGAATGCACCTCAGAGGACGATAGCAGGATGAAACCATGCCGAGCTCTCTGTGAAAAAGTCAAGACTGACTGTGAGTCCGCCCTCAGAGCAAAGGGGTTGTTCTGGCCTATAAGGCTCCGATGTGAGACTTTACCAGAGACTAACTGTGTGCAGGTGAGTACAACCTGTTAAAAACTGCAACCAAATCAATTCTGCATCCACCCCAAGTGTCACAATCTGAAGCCAAAGTTCTTTTTATAATCAATGTGTGGCATCAATATCGTGGCGGTTTCAAACCGCGGTGAAGTTGGTTTTAAGTTGGATATTGGCTATTCAAGCTCCGCGGAGTTAGCGGCATCTAGCTCACGGTTGATCCGATTCAGGGACTCAGATTTCGGCCAGCCGCTCTCTGCCGCTCCCTCTGCTCACAAGCGGAGGTTCATTTAGGGACCATCAATAAATTTCCGAACCAAACGCTGTTGACAAACAATAATCAATAAATTCCTTATCTTGTGACCACCTGAGACGAAACTAATATAAAATCATGCAAATAGATGTAATCAGTGAGACACACTCATTGTTATCCCATTTTAAGACTTCTGATATTTTTTAGGATTTTTTATTTGTCTAAAATTGTGATTTTTCTTCAATAGCTTCCAGGTCATGTGACCCACTAACTCAAAATCAGTGTGAAATTATTCTGCTACCCTAGACAGATGAGGCACACTCATTTTTATTCCATTTTAAGCCTTTTGATATTTTTTAGGTTTTTTTTCTGTGACAAATATGATTTTTCTTCAATAGCTTCCAGGTCATGTGACCCACTAACTC
>VUQJ01013999.1:13673-24197 GCA_015108635.1 Andinoacara biseriatus
CTCCCCCCCCCCCCCCCCCCCCCCCAAATGCTGGTTTCAGTATTATTAGGCTAATATAAAAAAAACAAAAAAACAAGCAATGGCAATGTCTTTTAGAATTTTTAAGGTGAACGATTCATTATTTCCAATGTAAATGGACATTAATAATCAAACTACACTAAAAATCATAGTGTCACACCCACCACAACACAGGCTTCGTAAAAAATAGAAAAACTTTGTTCCCGAGGTTAATTTCCATACCACAATTTTAGCCAGACAGTGATCCACCTTTTGTGAAGACTAAATCTTTTGTTTTATGTGTGCCAAGGCCTGAACTGTTTTGTCTTAATGGTGTGCAATAAATGGGTTCATAAAAGCCTCTATTTATTTATTTATTTAGAATTAAGCTCTATTAAAACAAGAACATGTATGTTAAAAAGAAGAGAGTCTCAGCTTACCCAGTAGAGGAATGGACATGGAAACAGGCTTCCTGGAAGGCTGATGTTTTTCCACTTAATAAGCAAATAGGTATTTTCTGTATTTTCTTCCTGTTCAACTTCAACACGTCGGTCCGTATTATGGGAAAGGGCCTTGTGAGGCTGTTACAAACTTCACCTGATACAGTCCTAGATGCCATGACAAAACATTCATTGTGAAGGAAAGCGAATGAGGATTGTTTTGCTTTTTGCTTCCTGTGGAATAACACTGGACGTCATCATCTTTTTCCCCGAATATTCAAAATATGCTGCATGATTGCTGCTTATTAATTATACTTGGCCTCTACTTTTCAAATAACAGGTTTTGTGTTGTCTGTTGAATTTAATTTGCATGATTAGTTTCCACTCTCTTGATGTTATCTGAACCTCTGGTTATGTTGTTCCAGAAAGCTGCATTCACCACGGTCTGACTGTTGGCTCGTTGTCAAACTCTTATATTCGTGTTTATTGACTCTGCAAAATACCGGGAATTCTTCCAGAGAGGCAGTATCAGTTTGCATAGTGACATAATGACTTGGTAGTATTGCACGCTTTGCAAAAGGTTATTAATGGTGTGAGTGGTTACAAAGTGGTTAATAAATGGTTACAATGACCAGCATTCAGTCAACCTTTGAATCACACTGTAGGTGTGGCTTCGTAACCTGGTTTTGTAAAATACCAAAACAGTGTTAGCATAGACGTAAATTATATTCAAGCAGGGATTTTGTGTCACTTTCACGTGCTGCATGTAGACATTTATAGCAATGAGCCTCATGGCCATGGTGGAGTACAGAACAAAGCCACTAATTCCTTTTGTTGAATATATAAGTGCTTTGTCCCCTATTCCAAATATACCAGGCCTATGTAGGTATGCAGACGATTAATCTATTAAAAACATACTTTCATTTTCTGTCAGTAATTCCTGCATATGGACTTTTGAGCATCTAAGGTAAAATGACATGTTTGTATCATGTTTTTGTTTATATACTTTTTCCAAATCAAGATCTGTTTACCTGACACTGTTAGCACTATTAGGACGGTAGTAAAATGTAGACTTTTCTCATTTCTGAGAAACTTCAGAGAGGCCATTAGGGTCATCTTAGCTTGGTACCAGAATTTTAAAGCAATGTGGAAATTAAAGGTAGGCTAACTGCCTATTAAAGGCAAAATCCGTCATGATATATAAAAGTGTTTAATATATTATTCAAAGAAACTAACTCAGTATTTGCAACATTCACTTTCATCCCTGCACTGTTTAAATCAAACTCTGTCTCATTTTCCTCCTTGGTGCAGTTGATCTGTGCAGATCTGAACCCAGTGATGGCACCAAAACAACCGCACTGAGATCTTTTGGACAAGGTGATCTCAGTCATCTTCCAGATGAACTCCAGAGGAGCCCATTTATGGTGAGAATGTGATCCAACCTTGAGCCAACCCAACGAACAGGTGTACGCCTTAACATACCAAGGTATGCTTCACATTCTCGGAAGCATCCGAGTACCAGGAGCATGCAGAGGACATAAACTGCTGCCCCAATAAGTACAAATATTAGTACATTCCCCATGTTATCCTCTAGTCCAGAAACAGCACCTTCTTCCTGTATTTGCTTTTGTTTTTCCTGCTCCAGACACATTTGGCCAGTAAGTGGAGCAAATCATCTCACGTGGTGTAATAGTGACGCACGTTGGTTCACTTGGAGTTTTCTCTGTGTGAAAAGAAACCAAACCACAGGAAACAGCTACGGGTTTACAAACTCATCGAATGATTCAGACCGGAGCAAATGAACTCTGGGTGTGAAAATGAGTCATGTGATGAGATGCATCATTTTTCCATTACCTTTTGTCCAAATCTGATAGAGATATGCAGCATAAGAATAAAAGAGACATTACCCCCCCAAAAAAAAATTAAACTAAATTCTTTTTTTTTTCCTGACTCGATTGTTATTTCTTACTCTGTAGCTTTCCTCCATTGCCATCTGGAACCAGAAGAGGTCTATTAATACTGCAATATGATGTGAAGGTCAAACAACTCGAGTAGTCATTATATCCTCCAGTTAAAACACAGATCCTTCCCTTTCCAGTGTTTTCATTTCAATTACTTAGCCCAAGAATAATTTCCTCTGAGTGCCCCGAAACAGCTAAGATCTCTGCATTAAGAGGGGCCTTAAGGAGGCCACTAATTGTTTAGTGCAATAAGTGGATATAAAATATATGACTTAAAATTTCATGCGAGTGTTTAGAAAAAGAGAGCTTAAGCATAGGGGACTAAGTGGGGAACTCTCTTCATACCAGGATATGGTGTTTAACATTACACACTGCACACTTGCAAATATGCACAGTATGCTTAACTTTTGATTTGCTAGAGTAGCATCACAATCATTATCCCGTCATAAATAAAGTTGTTTTTAAAGGATATTGGACTAAAGCCAAAAGCAATTATGGGCTTTACTAGTTTTATGTACATTTCAGTTACTGTCCTCACTTGAACCTCAGTTGCTTATTGACACATTTCACTCGCAGCGTAGGTTACTCAGTTTCAAATTAAACAAGACGTGCAAGCAATTCCAACCCCCCCCCCCAGCGTTACTCTGCGTGCACAAAGAAAGTGCCTGAAACTCGGTTGAGCACAAGTCCAAATCGGGGCGAGTGCAAAGAGGTTGAAAGGTCACGCACGCTGTTATTAGCACCAGCTTGCCACCTGAACATGTGCTCGCACTCCCCAGCAGTTGCTGTCCTGCTCTGCAGCTGGAAGACTGAGCGAGAGAAGCATTGTTTTGTATGTTAACACAGTCTATCCCGCTGAGGTAAAAATAGTTCACAGCTCTATTCTCTCACAGCAGAGGCAGCAAACGGCTCAGCCAAAAACAATATTTGGACATGGCAGCAGATGTCCCCAAACAAGCCCAGTAAGAACGGGCCTGTGAGAGGAACTTTTGGCATTGCCCGACTCTTGGGAGGAGGGGAGGGGGGGGGTCAGATGGAAACAATGTGCTTTAAGAGGACACTTACGAGAGAGGGTTCGTGTCTGCTGGTATTCCAACTGGAGACACTTAATGGGAAGATTTATTGATGATGAAAAAAACTGTCTCTTTAAATTAGCAGGAGGTAGTTCACTGAGTTCACCCGCTAAGTTTTGGCTGCACTCAGTCAGAGGGGCTCTTTGATTGTTGAAGCTGAGAATAAGGGCTCACATTTTGTTTTGCAGTTTTGTTGCTTTTATGCAGCGTGATAGCTGCTCAAAGAAACAGAAAATTACAGGAAATGAGCACTAATATTTACCTTTATGACACAGATAGCGTGATTGTTGTCTTCATTTTCTTGGCAGGGAAGGTCCTGCCACTGGCTCTTTTTGCTGCTTATTTGTCCTTCTTAAGCATCATATTTACTTGTGTTTACCCACCTGCTATCACTGAACATTGTAATATTCTCCACAGAGTTTCTGTGTGTGTGTGTGGGGGGGGGGAAGGTTACAAAGCCAAGCTCATACACATGGAAAGCATCAGACATGATACAAACACTACCCCAGATGTAGGAATTACTATTAGAGCTGAAAACCCCAAAGAAGTGTCCCAATATTTTAAAACATATCTTCATAGTGTCTGAGAGAGAACAGCCATCTGTCTCTATGACTTTCCTGTTGCATTTAATGCAACTGCTGATCTATACTGTATAATATTCCTGAGCGATACAAGCCTGGGACTGCTCAGTGCCAGTAATTTGTATGGAAGCAGTAAAGGTGCACTTAGTTTTTCACACACTGCATCTGCATGTTATCATGCTTAGTTTTTGCTAAATAAAGAAGGACATGGTGAAATATTTCATATGTTGTTGTTCATCTGCGATTGTATTTACCTAATTTTATCAGATCCAGATATGTAAAACCTTAGAATTGAAAAACTTTTGTCTATCTCTTGTTCTTTTAACAGATTAAGTGGAGAAAGTGGAAGAGCGATACCGTCACGAGAAATTCCAAAATAAATGCTCTCATAATGTCTATTGCAGACCAATCAGGTGTTGATCTTGGTCACTTTCCATTACAAATGACACTGTAACCTTGAGGAATTTAAAGTGTGGTTAGAAAGAGAAACAATCGTATCTGATCTGATTATTCCACATTTATTCCATGGAAAGCTCCTCTGGGTTTTTTTTATGAAAAAAGCAAACAAGCAGTAACGTGTGTCATTCACCACTGGCCCAACAGTCATACCGTGTGTACACGAAACCAACTCAGCAGTAATTTAGTATTTAATGCAAGCATAAACTTTATTTGTACTTTAAGCTGGATCCAAGTTAAGCAGGCAGATCCCCTGTTCTCTATAACATGTGTCACATCTGTTCTCTTGACACTTCATCACCCCCAAAGAGCTGCAGTGCTGATTTTCCATTTCAATCAGCAACATCGGTGAGAGAGAAACCTGCACCATCTCCAGAGACTCAGATCAGACAATGGCCTTTGCATCAGTTTTTTTACTCCCCTTCCTGAACCAGGCTAACAGAGTATGACCTGAACCTGGCACTCTGACATGGCACCGACTCAACTTGACGAGCTAAGAGACACAGCGCAACATTATCCTGACAAGTTCACGATGCCTCCTACAAAGGACTGGACTTTGTTTTGGAACAAATGGATTTTTGGTTTAGCTAGTTAGAGTAGGTCACCTGATCACTGAAAAGCAAAGATAACTTCTCAGACTGAAAGTACGTCTCGGGCTACATGTGCAGCAGCCCCGGCTAGCATTACACAGGAAAGTACAATGATTTCGAAACAGATGCCAGCAAGTGCAACAAGCATAGAATTACACTATGGTGACATTTAATCAGACATCATAAAAGTGACAACAGGTTAAGACACCCTGTAGTAGCTTTGATGGGTGGTAGCGGTTGAATGCTAGCAGAAGAAAGGGTGACAGCAGAGGAAAGGAAATGAGTTGATGAAGTCACCAGGCTGGGTTATTGTTCACACGTCTTTGCATGTTGAGCTCTGCCTTAGGCTTTTTATCATGTCGCGCATGTGACCGAGCGCTGCGAGGGGCTTTCTCTATCTGACGGAAAAAAGACCACGTGCAGCTGCGCTGAGTGAAGGTGAGGAAGGAAACAGTGACAAACGAGTTGTGTGTTGGACTTCCTCAGATAAAGCTGAGCCATATTAATGACATTTAAAGAGAGATGCAGGCTGTAAGATATAAACCACAAAATAGGGAAATGATAGACCATGGTGATAAGCTGCAGTAATACCAAGAGTGACTACTATTTTATAAGTTACAATATAAATCACGAGGGTCCGTATCTTACTGGAATACACCAAAACACTGTCTGTCTGTTCCTCTACACAACTATCTATGAACAGGCTAAAGTAGCCCATTTTAAGGCGCATGCATGCACCTATAAAGTCTTATAAAAGAATCAGATTATTGGAATTTCACAGCCAACAGTGTCAATGGCCCAGACAGCAATGCAGCATGTGCTAGTAAAAAATAAAACAGTTTCCCAAAATGCAGATAAAAAATAAAAAAAACATAATGGATCCATTACACACTTCACTTCACTTCACATATGTGCAAGTTACACACCAGCACACCTCAAAGATGCTGGCTTTTTGAACTGCAAACTAATAAAAAAAAGTAGTTTAATCTCTTTTATGAGCTTCCTGGGGCCTGAGAAGGTAAAACATTGTATTTTAGTATAAAGTTAAATGTCCTAGAAATAGATCAAATAAAAGGAGAGGAGACTGAATGTCTAATTTAACTCTCTGATGCGTCTTACAGCTCCTCAGGCTTATTTTATAACCCTCATCGAGGTGTTGACATTGTCTGTATTTACTTGCTGAGTGCTCATTTCTTGCTCTAAAGGCAAAATGCTGGCGCGTGGTTTAAAGAGAATCTTAATCGCCTTCGTTTTACTGTTTGTTTACATATTTGCTGTGACTTTCGGGAACAACATGCCAAGTCAAAGTGCATGTTTCTGGCAGCAAATTAATAATGGAAGCTAACCTGATTTGGGTTTCCGGTGATGAGCACATTAATGAAGGAGCAGTCAAGGAATGTTTAGTCTTAAGACGAGCCAACTGCAGACTTAAACGTGACACCGAGCACCAGCTTCAGTCTCTTTGAATTAGGGGCAACTGGCATGTCTCTCCATCCTGAGAAAATAGCCTTGTTATGATCTCCATTTTACTGTAACCTACCAGACGACATGAAAATGGTCCAACCACTGGCCCTGATGTTGACAGTCATACAACACATCATGGGCTCTGGTTTGTTTCAGAGGAGACACAGTAGTTTGGCCCATCTCCAGAGGAAACAACATCTGGATTTTTGCTCAGTGGTGAAAGCACTGAGTTTGATGGACTGTGTGACACTACAGCTAATTCTCCATCAAATGGGGTAATAATAATAATAATAATAACACCAGTGATTAAGGGCTTTACATTTTCGTTAGCATAGTTTAAAGGTTTGTTTGAATTAAAAGTCTTGCGAATGTTCCTGTCACTTCTTCAAGTCTGCCGTGACTATTTTATCCACTCAAATAATGAACACATTTTTCTCTGTAACCACACAGCTAGTTTAGGTGTTTAGTATCTTTCTTTGAATACTGAAAGGCCCTCACAATGTGTATCATAATGTGAGAATGAGAAACCCATTAGAAATGTGGCTTGATGCTATACTCAATACTCTCCCCATGCTGTTTATCCGAGATCAGATGATGAACTGAGTAAACACATATCACCTCTCCTCAACTTTCTGTTTTGGTGCTCAGTTGAGTTTGTGTGCACTGTTTCTTTGGGCAGCTGTGTTTGCTCTGCTGCGTAAGCCTGGTTTTAGCCTGCCGTACAGATGACTCCTGCTGCTTTTGTGTTCGTCGGCAGTGCCGGGACATTGTAAACATTCAGGCCTCAACACAAGCCGAGGGTGTCCAGGGGGCACAGTCCCAAGGTTAGAGCCAAGTTATTGAAATTATGGCCGGGCAATGTGGCTTGAAAAGCCATATCCAAATGTGTTTAAGATAAAAGTTGATACTATACAATATGATACAAACCTTTATGGCTTTTAAAGTTAAAAAAGTGGCATTGACTTGTAATTCCAAAATCACAGATCTGTAATTAAATATTATCAGAATCAAAATCAGCTGAAAACACACACGCACACACACACACATAGTGCACAATACAGGAAAAGATGTGAACTGTGTGCAGGTGTGGTGACGGAGGCGTGTGATAGCAGTCGTGGTTTCCCCTTTATGAATATTGAGCTGTGAGCCCTTGTTGTGGGAAATAAGCAACTTTCTTTTTCTGTTGTGTGTGAAAAACAAAGTCACCAGCACAAAGCCACAACCACTGTTAAGTGAATTACAATAGAGGGAATTAAGCTACTGAACTCGGTGATAAAGCGACTGTCCCAGGTTTCAGTGTGACAGTTATCCAAAATGAATGATGTCCCAGAAAAGCAAATGACATCTGCTTCACAAAACCTTGTGAAGGCATCCCTCTGCACCCTCCTCATCGTGATGAGGAGGGTGCAAGGAAAGTTTTCCTATCTCACATGCTTAAGAGTCATACATCTAAAAGAGTGTCGATCTTTCACATGAAGCCTGCACTGAAGATTATGAAAATGTTCGAGTAAAGTGTGTGAGAAACACGACACTGCAGCCACTTTATCCTACACATAACTACACAAACCCTCAGAAAGGACTAACTGTTACTATTATTGAATAATAACCTTAAGATGCAGATTTGCCTGCTCATATTAAATAGCTATGAGGCTTTTTTGTTTATCGTGGCCATGAAATTTTTAAAACACGTGTTGTTCTCAGGGAGGCTTCTGTAAGCATCACCTTGTATTGTCTTTTTTACACTGAGGCTGTGCAGAGTGTAAATAGCTGTTTCCATCAGACACTTTCCCACAGTCTAGGCAGGCGTGGAAACCTCGTGTCAGACACTGACTGCTGTTGATAAAGTTGTGGTTTTAGACCGTAGCATTAAAAAGGGATATGTAGAGATATGAGAGAAATAAACCCACATGCAGTGCATATGTTTGTGCACACGTTGCTCTGATCTTTTCCACACACTGTGAGGTAACAAACCTACTCACGCAAACACTGGTTTCACTGCCTGTTTCGGTACTTAGGTTAGTGACTAGCCCCTCTCCCATAGTTAGCAGAAAGAAAATTATAAAAGTGGGACTGAAACTTAAAAAAAACCTAT
Source organism: Andinoacara biseriatus (assembly GCA_015108635.1). Lineage (NCBI taxonomy): Eukaryota > Metazoa > Chordata > Actinopteri > Cichliformes > Cichlidae > Andinoacara > Andinoacara biseriatus. The sequence goes on from VUQJ01013999.1 coordinate 22,328, forward strand.
TTTTATGGTTTGTTGTTTGGGGGCTTAACTTAAATGAACAAAATAGTTGTCATGGTGCGCTGTGTGGCGGGAGCAGGTAGACCCCAAAGACGCAGGACTCATGAGCAGACTTAACTCAAGGGTGTTTATTAAGGCACGGTGACCGAACAAAGCAATACATAAACTGGGCTGGACAGGAGCCAGAACAAAAACACAGGGACACGGGAACCAGCGGGACACACACCGGAGAGAGCGTAGACAAGGACGCGACATCAGGCAGAGAAAACACAGGACTTAAATACACAGGAGGATAACGAGGGGTGTGGAAACAGCAGGGCCCACACCTGAACACAATGGCACTGACAAGACAAGGGGAAGCAAAACTAAACCCACTGCACAAGAAACAAGACGCTACCAAAATAAAACAGGAAGTGGGACAAGGGAACAAAGATGCAGACTAGACACAGGGAAACACCGGGAACTAGAAATAACCAACTGAGGACTCATAAACAAAACCAGAGATAAAACAACCAGAAACAAAAGAACACAAAACACTGGGCCACCGCCCCAGGACCATGACAATAGTATCAGAATGTAAAATTACCACCGGCATAACCCGACTCATTCAGTAAACTAAGTTAGTAAAATCTTAACCTCTGCAAAGTGGTCATGAAAAGGTCCTCAGGATGATTGTTGTCTCCACATTGGCAGAACATTTGTGTTTCCCAGGGAATGAATCCCCAGCACGAGGAGGGAGGTGGTCATCCCAATGACTGGATGAAACATAATGCGATTTGGTGCATGTGTTCCTTCCGTGGCTTTGTCATGAAATGGTTTACTATTCCATCTTTATAAAGAGTATATGCCATAAAGATCAGCAAGCTTGCTTGTACTCTTGTTCCTGTATTTTTTATGTACGATTCCGAATATTTTTACGAACCTAAATCTGCGAGACACATCGATACTAATGCATATATACTTCTCTAATCTTCTTCTTTTGACTGTTCCCTTTAGGGGTCACCACACCAGATCATCTTGCTCCATCTCACCCTATCGCTACCATCTTCATCTATCATACCAAACCTCTGCATGTCCTCCTTCACTACATCCATGAATCTTTTCTGTGGTCTTCCTCTTTCCCCCCCTGCCTGGCAGCTCCATATTTAGCATCCTTGTCCAGTATGTCCACTATTCATTCTCTGCACATGTCCAATGGCCCTATCCCCCCACTCACCCCCATCTGAAATTATGACTTTGATACCAGAATTCATTAACAGTAACCTTACTTACCAGTCTGCAATGCCTTATTGCTGTGCAGCTGTGACTCAGTCGGTAGAGAGGGTCATCTTCCAATCCTTGACCCTTGGCACAACATGCATGTCGATGTCCTCGGGCAAGATGCTGAACCCTGAGTTGCCCCCGATGCATCATTTGGAGTGTGAGTGTGTGAATCTTAGGTTAAAAATGCATAGGCATAGAAAAAGCACTATGTTTGTTAGTGGGTGAATGAGGTTTGTAGTAAGAAAGCACTTTGAGTGCTTTCTGACTACAAGTGCTATATAAGTACAAGTCTATTCACCATGAGTACAAAGATGCAATTATTTGTATGCCACCACCTTCCCATGGTCATAAACAGTGTGGTCAGTAACTGAAGATCTCCGTCATAAAAGCTGCATTTTATACGCCTTATGCGATCTTTCTGAGAGCTGACTAATGTGGACCTCATGATTTCGAAATGACACCAAAGCTACCTTTTCCCAGTGTGATTGGCCCCGGAAAAGTGCACTGATTGTCACAACGGCGAATGATGGGAAGCTTGTCCATTTTGGCACAGGATAAATTTCACGAGGAGAACTTCTGGTTGCTCAGCAGTGCACAGGGAATCAACTTC
>VUQJ01014005.1:2833-15179 GCA_015108635.1 Andinoacara biseriatus
CACATCATCTCCACGGGACAAAAATGGTGCATACAGGTTTTACCAGGAAATGACAGAGGTTGGAAGAAGGGGGATAGGGGAAGAAGAACAGAGGGTGAGTGACAAAAACCAAAGACAGCACAAAAACAGAATTGGTTGTGGATAATAACCTGCTGTGGAGAAGCAAAGCTTACAGTTTTGGGCACTTCGTACGCAATCTGTGTGGAGACACCACCCATGTCCAGGACACCAGCCGTCCTTTTCCTCATTAGCGTCTCCTGCTGGTCGCTGCCTGGTACATGTACCTCCACTACAGCTTCCCCGTCTTGGATAATTGACAGCAAAGAGGTTTAAGATTCAATTAGTGAAGGTACAGTACATGAGCACTGTGCTAGCTGAGACTTAAGTTATCATGCAGTCCAACAGCTGTTTGGTGAAAAATAAAATAGGACACTACTGAAATACTACCTGCTCGAAGGTCTAATTCTTACCATTGTGCTCATGGTTAAACCTTCCAAGGACAAAGTTTATTCCAATCCAAGCATAGACACCTAAAACCATGAAATCCAATGAAAGTTATCACAAAGAGTTTAGTTAGCATCTTCAAAGCTACATGAGTTTTTATTTATTTATTTTTAAAAAAAGGTCTAAATTCCCACTAATTTATCCATCCTCTTTGGCTTATCCTTTTCAGGGTTGCAGAGAGGCTGGCGAGTGGCAGGGTACGCCCTGTACAGGTTGCCAGCCTGTCGCAGGGCTAACACAGAGAGACAGCCAGCCATTCACACTCACGTTCACACCAATGGCCAATTTAAAATCACCAGTTAACCTAACCCTACTAACTGCATGTCTTTGGGCTGTGGGAGGAAATCGTGGGCAGCGCGGTTTCTGGTGGCACGGTGGTTAACACTGTTGCCTCACAACAAGAAGGCCTGGGTTCAAATCAACCTCAGCCAGGGCCTTTCTGTGTGGATTTTACCCACTAATTTAGATAAGGCAAATATCTGTTGCTCAAACTAATTTGGGTTACAGCAACCGTCACAAAATATTTCAGTGCCTACAAAGCGACAAATCAAATATACCCCTCTGTAGTAAATATAACACAACACAAACCATTTTTATTCTGAAAACCAATAAATATGCAGCTTCAGTTTATTGCAGTGGAGCACACTGATATTGATTCTTATGTTTTCATTTTATGTACCTTCTTGTTTTCCAGAAATCACTTCCACATGAGAATCTGAGAAGAGGAAGTTGAAGTGCACTGGGATATCTGTGCGCAGATCCTCAAGAAGCGCTTCCTGTTGGCTGAAATCAAACAAGCACACAAAAAAACTCTCTCATTAACAAAAATGTTGCTTTTAACTATAACTCAGGTCAGTTCAGGTTTGTACAGGTTCAGATTTGATGAGGTCATTCTTATTAGCGTTAACTTTACCTCTCAGGTAGGATTCTCATTCCAGCTGTGCACAGAACATACAAGGGTGTTTCTTGGTGCTTATGTTTGGGGATGTGTTGTGCAGCAAAGCTTAGCAGGGGGTATATATAATCACTGGCTTTCTCTGGTGTTTTAGCCAATTTGGAGATACCTGAAGGAAAAAATGCACAATGCTTCACAATGGATAAATAAAAAGCAGTACAAACCGCTGAAATGCTTGTATCACCTCTTTGAAATAATTCTGTGATAACAACTTAAGCCAAACACTGGGCATCTCACCTGGCTTGATCTTCATGACCACTGGCTTGCGGTGCTGATCGCGCATTTGCCGGATGTCCAGCAGTTCATGGGGATTACCGTTGTGCCGGGGCCAGCAGTACACGAATACCCTGGAGCCACTGCTGCCACAGTCCACAACCAGGCCATAGTTCAGGTTCGGGTTGGTTGTATCTGTTGCATCAATATCAGTGACCCTTGCTAAGTGCCTGTTGAACAATACAGAATTGTAAGGTTTGAAAAATCACTTCCCGTGTTTATTAGGTGTATCTGCAATTGGACAGCAATCATGTAAAAACCTGTGGAAGTGATTTTCCTTTGTGATCCAGCTGACGTGCCCCTTTCCAGCAACAAGCAGCAGGTAGAGCAGCCCTATGAAGCAGACCACTAGACTGATGAAGAGCAGCTGTCTGATGGATGGTATCACAAGGCGAGGAAGAACCTGGGACGAGAGGCTGAAATGCCAGGAAGCTGGGAAAAGGCACGAAAAGCTGATCCTGTCAACAAAAGAAACAACACCCTCAGCAAAGTATGACTAAAATGTCACATATACGTTAAAAGCACGTGAATCAAACCAACCTTCCCATGATGGAGATTTCTTCTACTTGTTGCTTTACTTATTACTATAAATATGAAACCGGAAGAGGGACATCTGCCTTGTTCCAAACGTCCTGTAGTCTTCATTTACCATCATGACCTTTTAGAGAGCAATGTAACACATGAAAAATTATGCGCATAATATTTTTGAAGGGAACTTCTGAGCTCTTTTATCAGATAGGCCTGTAAAGCCGCTACGACACAGGACATCCAGCATGTACGCGATAAAATGCAACGTAATTAAACTGTAGACACAAACTGGCCAAAAAAAAAAAGCACTGCTTAAAAAGTAAAGCAGATAACAGTTTAGACGACCTAACTTTAGCATTTCTGACATCCGCACATACAGAGTAACATTTGAGTTTGGCTGTAGGAGAAAGCTAAAACATCCTATTTTTACGCATTTTTACTAATCGTCAGTGCAAACAGCAGGAATGTTACATGTTCGCAACCTCTAGCCGATTTACTACTTACGAGCAAAGATGTGAAAATCCACCCTTTTCCGAAAAATGTGGCATTTCTCAGTAGCCAGATGCTAACCTCTGGCTAACTAACGTCAAGCGACGAGAAAGACTCCGGCGAGTGACGTGGTAGTCGAGACGTGGTGATTGATTTTCATCTCCGCGTAGCCCGGATTGGAAGCCAGGCAGCAAACGCCAACATCTCTTTTCTTCTTTCACTTTAATGTAGGGATTGTTGTGCAATACCGCCATCTATTTCCTTGAAAGTGGGGCAGTAAGAAGAACGACCCTAAGTGAAATAATTAAAATAATCAAATTAACTGATATGGATCATCTAGAGAAACCTAGGAGAGTAGGAGTAGGAGAGTAGGAGAGTATTTAAAGGAAGTGGGGCAGTTAGGGAGAAGAGGAAAGTAAACACGAGGCTTTTAGTACCAAAAACGAGAGGTGGCAAAGGCAAAAGCTTACAGTGAGTTGAATGTGAGAGGCAGAGACATCAAATTGGGAAGGATGTGCAGCAGGTTATGATGGTGAATGATAGAGATGGAAATGTTCTAATCAACGAAGAGTGTGCTGAGAACATGAAAGAAGTACTTTGAGGAGCTGAGGAATTTAGAAAATGAGAGCAAGAGGAGGACGGATGGAGCACAGTTAGTGAAACAGGAAGTGTAGAGGACTAGTAAGGGCAGCTATGAAGATCATGAAGAGTGAAAAGACAGTTAGTCCTGATGACATATCTGTGGAAGTATGGAGATATCTAGGAGATAGGGCACTGCACTTTTTAACCAGATTGTTTAACACAATCTTGGTAAGTGAAAGGATACGTGTGTGAATAAGAATGAGACAGGTAAAGCCGCAAGGAGGAGCGGTAGTGAAGGTTACTTACTCAGGATGGCGTTATCTTTGCCTCCAGTAACACTGTGATGAATCTTGAGAGTCGTTTGTGACCAGGATATGTCTTTCAGTGCACATTTTAAACAAATATGTAGGATTGCTTTTAGGGTTGCTTTTTTGCACTTGTGCAATATCTCTAAAATTAGAAACATCCTGCCTCAGAGTGAGGCTCAAAAGCTAATTCATGCATTTATTACTTCTAGGCAGGACTATTGTAATTTGTTATTATTAGACTGTCTTAAAAGCTCCCTTAACTAGAGTACTGGCAGGGACTAGAAAGGGAGGTAATTTCTCCCATATTGGTTTCTCTTCATTGGCTCCCTGGTGGATCTAGAATTGGATTTAAAATCCTTCTCATATACAAGGTCTTGAATAATTAGGCCCCATCTTATCTTAATTAGACCTCGTATCGTATCACCCCAATAAACCACTTCACTTTCAGACTGCTGACTTACTTGTGGTTCCTAGGGTAGAATGGGAGGCAGAGCCTTCAGCTTTCAGGCCCCTCTTCTGTGGAGCCAGCTCCCAATTTGGATTTGGGAGACAGATCCCTTCTCTATTTTAAAAATTAATCTTAAAACTTACCTTTTTGACTGTTGCTTTTTCTCTGTAATTGTAGAGTTTTTAACCTTTTGTAGCCTTGAGATGTTTGTTGTGATTTTCTATAAATAAAATTGAATTGAAATACCTGGGCTCAGTCATCCAAAGCACCAGACAGTGCACAAGAGAGGCGAATATAGTATAGGCAGGGTGGAGGAAGTGGGTGGAGTTGAGTGTCAGGGGTGATTTGTAGTATTGCAGTAGTATTGCAGTATTGTTGGGTCTTTACCTTTACCTTACAATACAAAGCGCCTTGAGGCGACTGTTTGTTGTGAATTGGCGCTGTATAAATAAAATTGAATTGAATTGAATTTGTAACAGAAGGATAGCAGCAAGAGTGAAAGGGAAGGTTTCCAGGGTCGTAGTGAGACCTGCTATGATTTATGGTTTGGAGACGGTGGCACTGAAAAAAAGACTGATGGTCTACCCAAAGTTGCTAAGATTTCTGTGTGGAGTGAGCAGGATGGACAGGATGAGAAATGAGTGTCAGAGGGACAGCTCGGGTCAGTTTGGAGACAGAGTCAAGGCTGAGATGGTTTGGACTTGCACAGAGGAGGAATAGTGGATCTTGAACAAAGAATATCGAGCTGCCAGGCAGGAGGAAAAGAGGAAGACCTCAGAATAGGTTCATGGATGTAGAGAAGGAGGACATGCAGAGGATTGGTGTGACAGTGGAGGAACCTAGAGCTACGGGGAGATGGAGACAGATGATCCACTGTGGTGACCACTAAAAGGAGCAGCCAAAAGATGTGGAAGATGTGCTCTGGATCAAATTAATTGGACAGACTGTTTTATCAGTATTGCCTTGGTTCTGCTTGGTTCTGATCACTGAGTCCTGTAATATGCATTGTAATATTTGTTCACAATGATTTATTTTTCTCACATTGTAATTATTGCAGGGTATAATAACTCAGTTTTATAGCATAGTTTAGTTTATGTGCAAACAATTTAATGCATTTTTTTCTACATTCTGAATTATTGCACTTGCATTGTAGACCTTGTAATTTCCTTTGGTGATACTACATATTGCTATGTATTTATTTAGTGCTGAACAGAAGGGCAATGACAAGTGAGAAAATTGACTTTTTTGGCTTTCTTTATTGCAGATTACTATAAAACCTTAAAAAGGCAAACAATACAATTTCTCATATGAATTTAATATAAGATTTATAGCCCACTGAAAAGACACACAAGTTGTATTTTGACTATCTAATAAAGTTGCAAAGGCATGATAAAAGAATTTATAGCATGGTACAAATTCTACAGTATGTTTCTGAAATGTATCCAAGTAACTAGAATAATGCCAACATCTTTTTATAAGACAAATATTACAGTCTTGCTATGTTCTATCAGTGCAAAAACAATCTAAAAAACAAAATTAATTAATTTGTCTTTGTTAAAATTACCGCCCTACCAAAACCAATGGAGCTGTAGTAGAAATTCACACTTTAGAAAGTGCACAGTATATTTATTTGGTGTATTTAAAGCAGTTGGTAATCTCTTCACTATGCCCAGACAACTTGAACATTACTGGAGGTTTTGCAGGCCAGCCACTCAGAGTAACTGATCTGCCAGCAAGAACTCACGTCCACATACTTGAGTCTCTTGCTCCGCTGTAATAAACTTTTCACCGTAGTCATCTTCACATCTGTCCGCTGCAGGACAACATGCTGTAACCGTCCGAGTGGCACGAGAGGTGAGCCTGTGGATTCTGCAGAAGCGCCTGGGTCAAAGTTTTCTGTGCGTAGCACGTCCTGTAAAGTGTAGTCCAGGGGGCATGGCAGGGAGACCAGTGAGAGCTTCTCCAGTAAAGGAGAACTGGTCAGGAGGCACCTGAGCACCCTCATTAGGGAGGTCCAGAACATTGCAGGCTTTATTTGGCTGTGCTCGTAGGAGAAACTTTAGGGAGAGACAAAAAGATGAGGAATATTCTTTGACACATTGCCAAGGAAGATTAGTTATGGTCTAATTATCAAAATGTCATGTTGTTGACCTCAAAACAGCCTGGAACTAGGTGCAGTCAGTTGTACATACAAAATATTTGAAGTTACCTGTAAAATTATTTGATAGAAATTTTGTGATTCCATGGCATAAGATGATCCTAGATTCAATTAAAGCATGCTTAAATTATTTTATATAATAATGAGGATGGATCTTTGTTTCATGTCAAGTCCAAGCACCTGAAGTACTCATCATGCTTTTTATATCAAATTAATTTAACAATGAAATACTTTACACAAAACTTTATTTGCAAATACTTTGACACATCCAGTTGCTAAGGGATACTGTGCAAACCACAGTTTGTCCACAATGTACACCATTTTTGAACATAAGGATGTCCACAAGTGCACACGGCACCTGGAAACCCTAGGTCGCAGGTTAATTATCAATTTTGTAATCATATCATCAGATCTACAGTTGTATGTTCTGGACACTTGGGTGAAGAGAGAAGCTGAGCTATCATCTGATCACCACCTGGTGGTGAGTTGGATCAGGTAACGGGGGAGGATGCTGGATAGACCTGGCACACCTAAACATATAGTGAGGGTGCGCCAAGAATGCCTGGCAAAGGCCCACATTTGCAAGATCTTCAATTCCTATCTTCAGCAGAACTTCAACAGCATCCTGAGAGGGGCTGAGGACTTTGAGTCCAAATGGACCATGTTTCACACCACCATTGTTGAGGCTGCTGCACAGAGCTGCAACTGCACAGCAGTTTGTGCCTGTCATGGTGCTAATCCCCAAACAAGATGGTGGACACCTGAGGTAAAGCTGAGTCCTAATGAGCTTGGTTAGCCTGTGGGACTTCAGAGGCAGCTGGTGGGTACCAGTGGGCCACGCAGTGTGGAGCTCAGGAGGTGGCTGAAGCAAAAACTCAGGTGTTGGAGGAGGTCAGTGCCACCATGGAAAAGGACCTTCAGACTGCCTTGAAGCAATTCTGGCAAGCTGTCAGGTGACTCAGAAGGAGAAAGTGGTACTCTACTCATATGGTGTATAGTGCGGGTGGCACACTGCTGACTTCTTGGACGGCAGTGCTTCTCTGTGAGGCTGCAAGGCCGCAGATCACTCCCCTTGATGAGTGTTCTGGAACCTAATTTCCCTGACGGGACCTTCCCCAAGGGATCAATAAAGTTTAATACAGTTTAATCTTCAACTGAGGATACAGTCGGGCGGTGGAAGTAATACTTCAAAGACCTCAATCCCACTGACAACCCTTCTGTAGTGGAAGCAGAGTCAGGGGATGAGGGGGGTGACTCACCTATCACTGGTTGTGAGATCACCGAGTGTCATGTCCTGGGTCCTTATGACCCAGTGTTTTTTGTTTGTGCTTAGTTTTTGAATTGTGTTACCTTCTCTGGGTTTCTTTTGTTGTGTTATTGGTCATGTTTTGAGTTAAAGTTTCCCAGTGTGCAGTGTCTAGCCCATGTCTTTGTTTCTTTGTCTGACTTCCTGTTTTATTTTGATAGTCTTCTGGTCCCGGTGTGTTGCGTTCTCTTTTGCTTCCCCTTTGTCATTAGTGTTATTTGGTTCACCTGTGTTCACAGCTGTTTCCACTCCCCACAGCAGCCCTCGTGTATTTAAGTCCTGTGTTTCCTCTGCTTGTTGCATCCTTGTCATTATTATGTCAGTGTGCGGCCTGCCCTGGATCATGTTTTTGCCTTTGTTCTTGTTAGTGAAGTCTAGTTTATTTAACGAGTGTTTATGGTGCCAGCACTTTCTCTATTCTTCGTGAAATAAAGCTTACTTTAATATTAAGCTTTTCGTCTCGGGTGTCCTGCATTGGGGTCCTCAGCTTTGTCTGCCACAGCTTTTTATGACACTGAGGTAATTAAACAACTCCTAGGTGGCAGGACCCCTGGAGTGGATGAGATTCCCCCTGAGTTCCTGAAGGCTCTCGATGTTGTAGGGCTGTCTTGATTGACACGCCTTTGCAACATCACATAGAGATCTGGGGCAGAGCCACCAGATTAACAGACTGGGGTCGTGGTTCCCATCTTTAAGAAAGGGGACCAGAGGGTGTGCTCCAACTACTGGGGGGATCACACTCCTCAGCCAGTTCTCCAAAGTCCTGCTAATGACTTCTATATATATATTTCAACACCATCTTTCACTGTAAAGGCCAGCATTATCTGTACTTTAGGGCCTCTTGGGCTTGACATCAAAAATACACCATTTTCATTTTCCTCTAATGACTCAACATCATTATGTGCAAACTACTACAAGAACAAACAAAGAAATTACTGACTAATGTCAGCAGTGTGGCATCTTTAGCAAAGGGCAATACTTCCTAGTATACTATAATAGTACCTCAGCAGCGACCTTACCTGAGTGTGAGAGAGCAGAGGTTAGGCAGACATGGAAGATCTCCATTGTCCTGCTGATCCTCCTGGTTTTCTATTTGTAGGAATGAGGGAGGAGGCTCAGCAGAAATAAGCAAGTCTCTGAGTCTGGGACAGGCCCTGATGACAGGTGGGAGTCTGGTGTAGGGGTTGGTTTTCACTCCTTCAAGCGTGAGAGAGATCAGAGAGGACCCTGCAACTAACAGAGCAGGAAGGAGATCGGCCAGGTTGCCTGGAAATTGGATTGAGAGCCTCTGCAGCTGACCTGACCAGGCCTTGAGGTCCATAGCTAACAGAGATGCCTTGCTTCTTCCCTTAGTGTCTTCACTAGGATGAACATTCACAGCCATGGAGCAAATGCCTGGACATAAACGGCCCAAACTGTCCAGAGAGTCACAAGTTAAGCCCTTGACATCCCTCAGTTTCAAGGCAAAGTCTGAATGTGGCAAATGTCTCTTTTTTCCCCCTGACTGGCTTTGAGAGCAAGATGACACCTCATCTCTACTTGCATATTCCTCACTCTCACTCCTATACTCCTCCAAGAATATCTCCTCCTCTTCATCCTCATATTCTCTATCCACTGTTGTTTTTTCTCTACTCAACCTCAAATGATCTCTGTCCTGCTTGTCCCTTCTTTCCTGCCAAACCTCCTTCAGCTTGGCAACTCCTTCCCTGTTTGTAAACTCATCTACCAGGCTGAACTCTCTCTGCTCGATGAGGCGGCAGGCCTTTTCAATGCCCTCCATAGCCACTCTTTCTAGAGAGGGGAGAGAGAGTAGAAGGTAGGCTGCAGCAGCCATGGGATCTTCCTCTTGTACCCCAAACCCAATATCCAGTGCTAGTAGACTTCTGAGGGGAAGAGGAGTTAGGGATGCAGAAAAGCAGGAGGATTGATCAGAGCAAGAAGTGGAAACAGAACACTGAGATTGCTCTGGACTGCCAGAGAATGAGCAGAAAGCCCCACCTCCAAGAGGAAGTAGTGCACCTGGAGAAAGTAAATGACAGCGGGATACATCTAGATGCCGCAACAAACGGCAATGCTGAGCAATTGTTTTGATTACACAACTGTCACAAGGCATGCCAGCCAAAGAGAGGGAGCGTAAAGCAGGAAGACTGTGGAGGGTTTCAGAAAGGACCTTTGAAGGTAGCTGCTGGGCTCCAGACAAGTCCAGGCTCCACAGATCCTGAGACAAAAACACGGAAAGTTAAAACTCACCAGACAGAATATGTCAGGAGAAATGCAGAAGTCTTCACTACGACTTTTCTACTTTCTAATGTTTTGATTACAGTGGGTTTAAATTACAAACTCAGAGTAGCACCCAACTATCTAGCACTCTGTTAACACTTGGTTTAAAATAAGTTTTGAAAGATTGGATCACAAGTGGCCAGCCCAGACACAACTGCAGTTTACAGCGGTATCTATCATCACTCTCCATGCTCTCCAGCTCCAGCTCAAGATTAGATTACTGACTGCACTGGCAGATTGTCAGGACAAAGTCATTTGTGATTTACATAAAGAAGCAGGACAAAACAAAAAGGACCACTTGGTCCTGCACTAATGATATATATTTTCCTGTAGGGCAAAGTATGTTTCACTCTGCAGAAGATATGTGGCCAAATTTGAACACCTTCATAAAAGGTTTGAGTGATCAGATCACAATGTGTCTTGAAGATCTGATTACCCAAAACACATTTTAAAAACAAGTGTGAACAGGGTCTTAGATCTTAGGAGCTGTTTATATCTAGAAAACAGCATATATAGCTATATTATGACAGATGTTTAATGACAGGATGTAAAAGTCTAAAAATTTTATATTTTGCATTCTCTATATCTACGCCTGAAGCAAAAGGTTCCTAACATTTCTATTTCTCTTACTGTCCTAACAAACCACACCTGAGCTAATCTCTCAAACTGAGAAGACCTGTTTCATTATTGCTGACTCTATTAGCCATGAACTGCACCTGCAGTAAAAGATAACACAGGCATGGGAGTGGTGGTTTCACTCTAACCTGGCAACGTGCAGCAATATGTGTACAGATTGCTGGAGTGACCAAACCAGGGCAACTTTCCAGAGACAGACCCCGGAGCTGGGGGACCAGCAGGAGGTGGAGGGCTGCCCGGGACAATTGCTTTCTTTTGCACAGCAGCCACACCAGCTCCTCAACCAGCTCGCCCGCTGCAGACAGAGTAGAAAAAAGAAACAGGCATAGAGATATCAGTAAGACAGCAGGTAATCACTTAAAATGATTTGGTCGCATTTGTGCTGCTGCTTTTTTTTATGTTATTCTGTTGTTATCTGTTAATTAAACCCTCACTGACTCAGAAAGTTGAAAGGCCCCATGATGTATCTAAATGAATACTGATCCAGGTAGTTATCCGCATAGTCTTTCACCCAGACTTCCTTCATGTTGTCAGCGAGGCTTAGCAGAGACAGCTTTCTCAATGAAAGGACCGGGCCATCTTCATCTGTCTTCCAGCAGCCTCCAATCCACTCCATATCCCTCAGCCCCTTCCGCCCAGGTAGAGCCTTTGCCCCACCACGTTTACCCGAAGCCCGGAACAGGGGCATCGTGGGATTTCAGCTAGCTTCAGAGCTGAAATGGATGCTGGATCTGGGTGATAATAAAGAAATTATTATTAGCACAGGCAGAAAATGGCTTTCTATTACCAAATATTACGATTGGCTGCTCCCCCACAACCCCCAACCTTCAATTTATTTACCAAATATTCTTTCTTTGATCTTTGTAACAGATGGTAGTCAAATGCAACAAGTGACGAAGGGTTAAATGTATTTCTTGTGTAATTTGCATGCTATCATTAGGAGTCAATAGTTTTATTTGTTTTGTTTTTTCACCAAACACTGTCAAAAATATACAGCACATGCAAAGCTGACAGGGCACACTTCTCTTTCTTTCATAGAGCAGTATTCATATATACACATTAAGATATACCATTTGATGTAAAATACTACTCCTGGTGTTAGTGTGAGACTGAAAATCTAGCTGTATCAAACAGGCTACAGTAAACTGTTACCTATCAATGCTAATGTCTAATTGACTCGCCTTTATAGTGCCAGAAAGAATAAAAGGGGAGGAGGTATAGTTTAGAAGAGTTTCCAGTATACTTGACACCTACCTGGCAGATGTAACAGTGTGCAAAAAGAAAGCACAACATTACCTTTGCTCTAACCAACGCTTTCAACACTTCCTGACTGTAGGCGAACGCTGGGACATTTTCCCCCTGAGTTAAGTCTCTCAGGAGCACTCCCTGTCAGGCTGGCGGACTTTGGCAAACCTTCCTGGTCTAAAAGTCAAACGCAATGATGCAGTGTACACTGAATACTTCCCTGGTAAACCAGTAGGGCTTTCTGAAAAACCATATAACCATACTGCAAACTTCCAAAAGTGACTTATGTTGTCAACAGGAGGCAAAACATATCACTTTGTACCACAAGATGGCGCAGCACGGCAATCGTAGTATTCAGTCTGCTACGAGTCTAAAGGGAGAGTAAATGCTGGGACGGGAGGCGGGGGTGCACGTCATGCAGAAAGGCAGCACACAGCAGTCACTCCGTTGCAGGACTTGCTCTATCCTCCATAGTGATAGTATCTCTGCTGGCTGAATTTTTTCTCTTTTGAACAGATAAATCATTATCTCCACCTCAAACCTGTTTAAATCCACCCATACCAGTCATTTTATTTATAGTATTCAAAGAACAATGTCTTCCACTAGTGGCTGTGACTGTTAGCATGACCGCTTC
>VUQJ01014018.1:6061-18904 GCA_015108635.1 Andinoacara biseriatus
TTCTGAAGACCAGCTGAACTTGGACTAAAAACCACTAAGTCATCAGCATACATCAAGTGGTTTACAACTGTGTCTCCAACTATACAACCTGTCCTACACATAAAATAATTTGCTAACATTTCCTAACATTAACAACAGATATCATATTTTTGTTGGAATCAACTAACTTCCACACAGCATATGGAAGAATTTGATTATTTATTGAGACTTAAATTCTTGTAATCCTGGAGCGTATTGGTGTTGCAGCATTAGTGAGACAGATTATATAAACTATCAATGAAAAATGTGCATGAGGCTGAGTACATTTAATCATCTGAAAAATCATAACACTCAATTTTTGTTTATAGCTGATTATTTAAATAATCAAAATTCTGAATTGGTTCAGATTTTTTTGTCTTATTAAAAAGAGAACATTCATTTATCATTTGCTTATCCATGGAGCTTGCAGCATAAGTGCAGTTTGTGACTGAATTTGGTTGTCCTATTTATACATAAAGTAAATAGCAAAGGAAAAAAAAATCATCATTATATTTTTTTCTGTACATTTTCTCATTACACAGTTCAGAAACTTCATCCAAATGGTGTTTCTCCAGCGGAGGCCCATCTCACTTAAGGTTTTCTCAATAATGACTTACAGACAGACAGACATTTTGTTACTAGCAGCCTGTTACAAAAACACATAATTTGTTCAATCTGTTGTTGTATCTATCTGTGTTAAACGAGCAGTATTTGATAGTCATGTCATTAAGAAATAGGAACAAGAAGGAGAAGAGCATGCACATCCAAAAAAGGTCAAAAGGGTGCACGAACAAAAACAAGCAATACACAAAAAGGAGAATCCACACACCAAGGAGCTCCTGGAATTTTTTTTTATTTATTCCAGCCTCAACAAAAATGTTTTTTTGTTGAGGCATTTTTGTTGAGGCTTGAATAAAAAAAGTTTTTTTCTCCAGGAGCTCCTAGGTGTGTGGAGTCTCCTTTTTGTCTATTAAGAAATAGGAAAACATCCTGTAAAGACACATTGACTTGAGAGGTACATCTGCCCTTCAGTTGATTCTTCTGCTGTTCACTGAAGCCTCATCATAAATGGTCTCAGAGGAAGGGTGGCTGTCAAGAAGGCATTGTTAAGGAAGAGAAAGAGGCAGAAAAGGCTGAGGTATGCCAAATTACGCAAGAACTGGACTGATAATCAGTGGCAACAGGTCTTATGTAGTGATGAATGCAAATTTTTGGTTCAAATCATCAGCAATATGTACAAAGCAGGTCCTACAGGTACAGGTACAATTGACTTTCAAGCTAATTGGAATTGTGCACTCTTTTGTTTTACCTTATGAACTGTTATTTTTTATGTTAATTGGTTTGTTTTAGATCATGTACAATATTAACATAAACATTGGTATTGGATGCCATTGTATTCGGACACACGTTTGTGTGTGTGTGTGTGTGTGGGGGGGGGCGCTATGGGGGGGTAACCTTATACCAAAGTTAGCTTAGAACTCTGGTATTAGCTTAGACCCAATTTGCACCTGCGAGCCCTTGGCGTGTTTGTTTGTCTCAATAAAGTTTCAATATATCACTGCACATAGTTCCCATTTTTCTAGCAAAATATGAAGAAATTAGGAGTGGTTTAAGTCTTTTACACAGTTCTGTACACACAGGACTTTGCCAGGCGGGCGATTACAAACCAAATTAAGACTTTAAATTTAAAGCTTGAGGGGCTTACCATTCCTTTTTAATGGTCCTTTGTCCATGTAAGATTGTGCAAGGCTGTAACCAAAAACCAAATAAAAAAAAAACTATACTGTATGAGCAATATGGTTTTTCATACAGTCTGTGAATTTGGTAATTTCACAAGTCCAGTGCAAATTTGACCTGAGAATCAAAAATCTAAATCTAAAATAGAAAATTAAAAGTGAATGAAAAACAACAACCATCCTGATAAAAATAGCCACAAGAGTTTGATATGGCCGTGCAATACAGTAGGACTTAGACATTAGGCAAAATCTAAGATTTACTTCACTTAATGACTGTTTTTATTTTATGAGGTAATGAAATTATAAAGCATGTTATAAAGCATGGCTTAAGAATTTACTTTTTATTTTCCCATTCACACATGGCCAAAAGAGGAAGAGAAATTTGTTGGTCAATTTGTTGCGAGTTTATTTGGAGAACACCTAAATGGTCATTTCAGTAGGTGTAAAGAGTAAGGTTGGCAGACGGGTACGATCCTTTCTTTAGAAGACTTGCTGGTTTTGTCTGCCTCCTCTCTTTGATTTCAGTTTCATGACTCTGCTCAGCTCCCATGGTAGCCAATTCTCTGAGCTCATACTCCCCATGCAGCTGGAACTGATGTTAGCTCACTGTGAGCTGTCAATCATTTCCTCTTTCCTCCCAGTTATAATCACTAACAGAGAGGTAGAGCTGTGTTGCTCTTAAAGACAGGGCTATTATTCACACAGCTATCAATCAGGGTCAAGACTTTTCAGTTGAAGGTCTGAGTGAAACCTGCCATTGTGGAAACTAGTGCAGTGCCCACGTCAAAGTCTTGTTAGCATCAGCAAAGGTGGATGCTCCGCTCAGAAAAGGTTTTTTGAAACACAGGTAAAATACAAGCAACTTAAAAAAAAAAAATCTTTATAAAATTGACAGCACACACAAATGTTCATCTCAGCTCTGGCCAGCATTATAATTTCAAATCTCTTTACACTAAACAATCAATAAAACAGAGACAATGATATGTTCTCTAACATATCATTTCATTGAGCATCACCCTCTAGTTGTACCTGGCTAACCTTCTGTGGGTCATGTGGTAAATGATGTCAGTGGCACTGAGGACAGTGTGAAGTTCAGCCACTTTCTTTTAGCTACTTTCCGCTGCTCCCTTATTGACAACAGGTTACCACAGCGGGTTTTTACACCGATGCCATTACTAACACAACCCTCAAGGGATTTGTCCTTTTGGAATGATAGTTTTTTCGTAAACTAGATTTGGGGGAAAAATTATTAGAATCAATGACTATTTAACAGAACTAAAGCAAACCAAAACATTTCTGAGAGATTTGTTTTTGAATCTGCTCTGAAAATCCAGAACTTACAGCAACAATTTCTCAGCATGACTGCAACCTTCTCATAAGCACCTAGTGTCAGTTATTGCCTAAATATTCAATGTATTACATTCAAGAAAGAAAATAAGACTTCATTACTTGCAAAGCTGAAATCAAACCTTTTTGCCTCAGCAGCAGAGTAAATTACCACCTTTCCATCATCACACAAGAAGTAGAAGAATAATGAGCTTTGTGTGATCTCCAGTCTCTCAACATTTATTTTTTTGCCACAAATTAGTGTTGTCTGTTTTCTCTATGATTGTTCATGGTATTATCTTTCCATCTTCTCTGAAGTAGTTTTGACAACAGCTGATATACAAATGCTTTGCACCCCAAGGAATGCTTGTTATTTAGAAAAAGGCCCCAGCCTTTTATTTTTAGTCTGTATCTGCAGATTGTATGCCAAAATAAAAAAGCATCAGGCCTGTTTCCATCAGCTTCAGCTTCATTCTACATCTGTGATGTTGAGAAGCCTAAAATCAAGGCACACATTTTCCAAACCGGTCAACCAGGATACAAAACCTTGCTCCACATAAAAGAAACTCCACTGGCTGTAAGTTGATGTTCTTACAAAAGTTAATGTTTGTTTTTTTGTTAAGTATTGCTACTGAGTACATGTAGGAGGTAATTGTAGCTTAATAATTCCCTCCTGTGTACTTATAACAGGTTAAGAGTCTCTCAAGAATCTCCAGAAACTGCAGGTGGGACCAAAAACTAGAGAGATACAGTAGCAGTCAAAAGTTTGGACACACTTACCCGAGAGTGTGTCCAAACATTTGACTGATAATGTAAATGGTAAATGGACTAGTTTTTTATATAGTCCTTTTCTACTCTGACTGAGCACTCAAAGCCCTTACACAACAAGTTTACATTTACCCAATCACACCCATTCTTACAAGCACTTCCATATGTATCTAAGCTAAGTGCTTTTATTGTCTAACATTCATACACACATTCTTACTTAAGTAATCTTTAAATGATAACTAGTGGTAAACATTCAAGTATAATAGAAACTAGATAATAAAATAAAACGATAACATACATGCACAGCTGTAATCAACAGTTGATTTTTGTGTTTTTGTTTGAGTCGTTGTGGGTATGATAAAACAGTGGTTTGAAATCGCAGTTTAAAATTTTTTTCATCACAATCTTGTTCAATTTGTAATCTCCTTGCCCTTGAAAAGGCTGCTTTTCATATGGGTAGAAGGTCTGCCAGCACTGGCAGTCAGCCGCTGTCTTCAGAGCAACGTTTGTGGCTCAAGATGGCCAGAAAATCAATAGGACGGAGTCTATCAGCTGTCTGTTACATGCAATCTGTTTGTGATAATATGATGATTAATTGTGATAAATTGGTAAAAATCAGCTGTTAGCACCTGTTGGAAATTTGTTGCTGCTGACATCAGAGGTGTTGTGCAGACCCCGGGGCGGATTGGCCACTTGGGAGCATTCCCACTGGACTGAGGGTAATTTTGGCCTTTCATGAACAGTCAACTTGATGAACACCTGACGGACTGAGCAGACTCAACACATCAGGTGCAACTCTCTCACCCACAAACTGCAGCAAATTTACTAAATGGGACAAATTTACAATTTATGAATGTAGAAACAAACAGAAGTCAAATCACATGTCTCCGATATGCTGACATGTCTGCCTAGTTCATTTCGATAATGACCAGCATTCTACCAACAGCAGTGTAAATATAATACAGCAAATTTTCATGTGTTTCTCTCTGAAAATTGTAGCACTATTGATAAATGGGGCAATGCTAACAAAGAATCAATATGTTTTTGATTGAAGGAACTCTCCCAACAAAAATTGCTAGGGACTGTGGTGTCCTGAGAATTGACACTCACGTGGATCACAGGATTAAAATGTATTCCTTTTCTAAAAAGCTTGAAATTTGTGTGCTGATATGATGATGTGTAGAAGAACAAAAACAATATTTACCATCAGGTCCTGCACTAACCCATGTGCTAATGAAAATACTATGCCATGTGTGCACTCTGGGTTTTTCTGCAGGCTGTGGGAGCCTTTAAGTACTTATAAAAGTCAATACTACATATTGTAACATTCAGACATTACTCTAGCACACTAGCACATTAACAGTGACTGACAAGGTATTTAATCATTCCTCCAATTCCTCACACATACTTTTGCAGTGGCTGATTTGTGCATTAGCTGGTCTTGTGTCACATATCCTTTGAGAAAACACCAGCTGTACCTCACGTTAAAGGGCACGTATCAAGCTTTTAAATCCTTCCTTTTCTCATATAAATCATTCACTTGTGGTCTATATAAAGTAGAACTGCAATGCTTTGGTCCCAGTTCCTTGTTATTGTAGCTCCACAGACCCCATATTGACCCCTTTTCTGACACCTGGCTCAGAACAAGTGGTTTTGGTGCCGTCTCTTGCGCCCCGCCCCCCTCCAGGCCGTGGGGAGTTCAACGCTGCCCCGTTCAGCCATTATTGTAGTTTGATAGCAGCGCTACGATTAGCTAATGGCAAAGAAACTTTTATTAACAATATAAATTAAGTAAACAAAGCCTCGACAGAGGAGTTAGCTAGCCAGCGTCAAGAACGTCACTAAACATCACTGAATCCCAAGACAAAAACGGCAAACACAAAGCCAAATAATGTTATTCAAAACATACAGTAATTATATCCTCAAGGAGCTAACAGCTAGCACACAGCGCTAACAGAAGGCAAAATGCTACTTTCAAAACAATGGCCAGGACGTGACATGAACACAAAAAATTTGTCTAAAATAGTTTGTTGCCATTTTAGCGTTATTTGGAGCTTACTTTTTCTGTGTCCATGGTGCTTTCTGTAGAGAAACAAACTGACCCCTCAATCAGATAAAGTTTTTAGGCAAATCCCTCTTTACTGACAGGGGTTGTAGCACTCATCCTTGAATTGCTTAGTGCAAACATGGAGGCCTTTCCCCATTGATGTAGGTCCATTTCCCAGAGTATCCCTGCGTTCACTGGAGGAGCTCCAGGGGAGCGCTGTGATGAATTTTAGCAGGGCCAGAGTGCATCTTCCCCGGCTTAGTGTGTGGAGCGTGTCCCTGCGTTCACCAAAGAAGCTCTGAACTGAGATGAATTTTAGCACTTCGAAGAGGCTCTGATGCCGGGGGGCGATCGTGTGGGTTACCACATGCAAAAAACAAATATTTTGACTTCCCCACATGCAACTTCGGCATAACTAAACTGGACTACATAATCGCTGCAAGAAAATGGTGGCCGGATGTCTATGACCTTATTTAGCAGTTCCACAGGAAATACTGTGACGCCAGAAAAGAGAAAACGTCACGAATCAGAGAGAAAACTGAACAGGCTGAAAATTATGACCCAAAAAGAATATAAATATGCAGCATATATTTACATTTTCTGCACTGTTAGACACTGAAAGTACACAACAAAATGTATTTAAAGGCTAAAAAAGTGGATTTTAAATGATACGTGCCCTTTAACATTAATGATGTTTCAGGTTGGGTTGAGTCTCCAAATTATATTTGACTTTATGGTGCCAGGTAAGTTTCGGATGCTCAAGATGACCAGTTGGTAGAACGCTGTTTTCACAACATCATGGCTGAGGCCGAGCATGTCGCTCATGACATCACCAAAAAGTTGAAGTTAAAGACCTCAACACTTTTGTACATATAGTATACATGTATAGTGGTCACTCAACAATATCATGGTTCCCTTCATCAGTCAGGTGGTTCATGACACACGCATGTTAACATACCAAAAGTCTTTCTCATGAATAGATGCCAGTTGATAATTTTGGTCCTTGTGTTTTGTCCTTCCAGTGCTCTGTGAGATGTAGCCTCATCTCTTTACAGGTTCATGGCAACTGACAAGCTGCCACAGCTTTTTATTGGTTCTCATTTGCCTTACCCCCTGCAGCAGGAGTCAAATCACATTCCTCAGATCTGCTGACATATGTCTGCAGAAATCCAAGAAATAAATGGAAGGCGTCTCAGTACTGAGAATTATAACCTTCTCTGGAGCTGGAGGGATTCAATATAATAGGAAAATCTGACAATGAGACACATTTCTTAAACAGGGATAATGAAGAAACTATATATCTTTTGAAAAAAAATTCAGGAAAAATTTAGTTTACAGGCTGAGAGGGCTTGTTGCAGGAGACTATATCTTTCTGAGAACTGAGGAAAAAAAGTATCTTTCAGTTTAACTTTTTTTGCGACCACTATAGAGGACATAAGGCCTCAGGAGGATATAAGACAGGCGGAACAATGAAATACTTTAAATTCGTTCTTGTCTTTGTATCCTATACATACAAAAATCAAAACAGCAGGTGTTTGAAACACTCCAGTATCCTCAGTAAATCCAAAGCATTGATTCCCACAGTGGGCTAAACTGCACTCTAAAGAAACCTTCTCACTAACAATTTACTAATTAGAGTTTAATCCCAGCAGTGCTTTAATTCATAGATTTCCTGGTGGAGGATTAACTTCACAATGGGGCATAAATTACAGGAAAGAGGTAGGATTAACTCGCTGTTGCTTTCACTGAACTATTTACACAGTTGCTCTTGTTTCTTATAGAGTTGCTAAAGTTAAAAAAAAAACCTCACATCAAATTAATGATTTCATTTAAACTCTTCTGTTTTATGTTATAATAATGCCACTATATATATTCAGTTTGAGAATGAAAAAGTAGACTGCTCGATTAACAATATTAAAATACACCAAAATAGTTTTACTCTGCATACATTCATCAACTGGCACAATGTTTTTATTCCTTTGAAAAGAAGTGCTATTTATTGTGTCGACAAATGCACTGCCATTGGTTAGAGAAAAGAACAGAACAGAGAACACGATCAGAAGATCCATTCAGCCCAAGTGAATGGATCTTTGTCATGAAGCAGTGTGAAACCCTGACACCGAGTCCTCAAACACAGACCAAAGATGATGTATCAGAAAAATGAAATGGTGGCAAAAATGAATTTTTATTTTTGTGTTTGTAAGCAGCATGAACTTGAAATTCAGGACCACTCCACCACAGTCTTTGATTTATACACCAAAAAGATTTTGCAGTTCAGCGACAACACTATATGCCATGGAACATGTAAGTGTTCTCTATAGGGACTGTCTCTAGTTTTTTATCAAATATAGATGAATGCAAAATATTGTTGTGGTTTGATATTCAACAGAGGACCACCACAATGAAAAACCAGACCCAGGGCTTGCTGTACTAAGCCAATCACCACCTTCATCACATTAGGTCAATCTTATGAGGACAATCATTTAAAAAGGGCAATATGAAACTGTATTTAGATTTTCTATCAAAGCCCACGGAGAGAACATTAACAGAAACATCTTTCTCTTCAGGAAAAAAAATCCTGCTTGATTACAAACATTTTTCTCTGTGTGAGAATGTAATAACCAGTTGTTCATGCAAACAGCTTTTGTAGTGGCTAGAGAGTTTTATCTTATTCTGAAAAACTTAAGAGAAGCCTGTGTTTTGGAATTAACTATATTTGTCAAAGACACTCGACTGCAGAACATAAAAGACTGTAAACAAGTAGTGTAAAACCAGCAGCACAAGACAAATTACACTCAGCAGATAAAGAGATATAATGTATTCCAGAAATCTGTTACATGCTGAGAGCTGTTTAATCTACTTTTGTGGCTATTTCCTGTTGGACTGCTGCACAAATTAATTTTGATGCTAGCTTGAGAGAAACCTGAACAACAACATCAACAACAAAAACGACAATAGGATAATGAACTTAAAGTGGCTCCAAACACATGACATTTTGTCTCCTTTTTTTCCTTTTAATAACTTGAATATTCAGTGCATGCATTTGCTGTGTGCCTATACACAAGACTGTGAGCCAAATTTAAATTCATCTCCTGTCAAGATGTTTCACATTTGGCCTTTTCTCTCAGTTGGTGTGTGGTCTGGTTCAAACCAGAGAACCACAGAATATTTAGGTGCTCATTGGTTCTAAATGTTTAAAAAAGTGATGTTCGCAGAATGGGGTGGAAATAAGGAGAGAACTAATCAGCAATCCAACACAACACAGAGAGCAAGTCACAAAAACCTGAAATGGAAAACTCAAACATTATGACTTAATATGGCAGCCATGTTCTGGTTTTCAATGACATAACAAAGTTAAAGAGGTAAACATCAGAAGGCGACTAATTAAACTGTAAAGTGTTCACATTGGACAGGATACGTAAACTTCAGTATTGATGTGTTAAATATTTAAAAAATGTCATCAATGAAGGCAATAAATTAGTAGTGTTTGTAACAATAAACAATGAGTGCAATGATTTGGAATTTTTAAAAATCTATTTACCAGAATAAGTTTTAGCTGATTTGAACGTTGTCCATCTCACAGTCTCCAAACACTGAACCACCAGGATAAAACTTGGGTCCTTTTGTCCATGCCCATAATCTTCCAAGGTTTAAAAAGTTTATGTCATGGTCCTGGGCCATGCGCCCATCATTTTGTGTTTTAGTTCCTTGGTTCCCCAGTGCCTTGTGTGTCCAATCTGTGTGGTTCCCTGTTAGTGTCATACCCTGTTTTATTTTGGTAGTATCTTGTTCGTTGTGCAGTGTGTTTAGTTTTGCTTCCCCAGTCTCGTTAGTTTGATTCTGTCCACCTGTCCTCTCAGCTGTCTCCTGTTGGTCCTCGTCAGTCCCTGTGTATTTATTGTCTGCATTTCCGCTCTGTTCCCTGTTGTGACATCATGGTTGTGTGCATTTCTGTCTGTGAGTTTTTGTGTTCCATGTGTTTGGCAGCAATAAAGCTGAGAGTTTCTGTATTTAAGTCTGTCTCCAGAGTCTGCATCTTGGGGTCCTACTCTGCCTGCCACAGCAGTAAATGACAGTTTAACTATAATATAAATTTCATTTTCATTTTTTGTAAAAGCTTTGTCTCTTATATTGAGAAAATACATGATTTGTCAGGTGGGCAATCACACAGGAATTGAGTGATTGGATTGAGAGTCAAAAGCGGGTTTTATTTATTTATCTGTTTTATTTATTTGTTTTTGTTTGTAAATTTAAAAACTGGTACATAGTTTTAAACCCGCACTCAATGGTGCTGCTATGTCATCTTAAATCGACAATGTTATTTGGACACACTGAAGCGTCTATTGACTCCAGAGAGTTAAAGGCAGGGATTTTTTTTTCAATTTTTCTGGATCTTTCATTTGACCCAATCATTGGGGTATGGCAGAAAAACAATTGCTAATTTGGGTTTAAGCTGCACAGAGGCCAATCACAGACAGAAGCATGGTTTCAAAATTCAATGGAAATTGAAGGTGTCTGGATTTTATAGTGCACGCACACACACACACACACACACACACACACACTTTATTATATAATTATGTATATTCTTAACTACATAATTATACATTATTACTATTTTAAAGTGAAATATGTCAAGCCTTTCAATTTTGACAATTTTTGCTTACAGCTCATGAAAATCAGAAAAGAATTTGAGTTTGTGTAAATTAATATTTAAACAAGATAAATAGTGTATTTCATGGGGTAAACTGTGGATTTGACAGTTGTCCAATCAATAGCCTCCTCATGAAGGGTAAGCCCATGAGGATTATTGCTGAAAAGGCTGGATAATCACACAGTGTTGTATTTAAAGAATGTAGTGAATGGTGGTCTAAAAGGAAAACTGTGGTAGGAAAAGGTTCACTAGCAGCAGGCATGACCACAGCCTTAAAATGACTGTTAGGAAAATGCAATTCAGGAACTTGAGAGAGCTTTCTTAAGGCATGGGCTGTGCCTGGTGTCAGTGCATCAGAGCCACTACACATATCTTCAGAAAAGGGGCTGTCACATCCTAATATCAAGCCACTCCTAAACCAGAGACAATGTCAAAAGCATCTTACCTGGGCTAAGGAGAAAAAGAATGTGACTGTTGCTCAATGGTCCAAAGTCTTCTTTTCAGATTAAAGTAAATTTTGTATTTCTTTTGGCAATCAAGGCTCTTGAGTCTGGAGGAAGAGTGAAGAAGCACAGAATCCCAAGTCTTTAAAGTCCAGTGTGGTGTTTACGCAGTACTGTATATAATGACTTGGGGTCCCATGTTATCTCATGGTGTTGGTCCACTGTGTTTTATCAAATACAAAGCCAACAGGAGATTTTAGAGCACTTCATGCTTCCATCTGCTGATAAGCTTTGGGGAGATGCTAATTTATTTTTTCCAGCAGGAGTTAGCACCTGCCCACTGTGCCAAAACTACCGAATGGGCTGCTGACCATGCTAATACTGTGCTTGATTGGCCAGGCAACTCCTCTGACTGAACCCCCCCCCGAGAGAATCTGTGGGATATTGTCAAGAGGAAGATGAGAAACACTGGACACAAAAATATCCTGGGTGCTCTATTCTGCATGCAGTGTGTGTGATTGAGTGTCTGAATGTTAGATAGAAAGCACTTAGACATAGAAAGCGCTCCTATGAATGTGTGTCTGAATGAGACATGTTGTATAAAGAGCTTTGAGTGTTCATGTAGAGTAGAAGAGCTCTGTATAAGGACCAGTCCATTTACCATTTACAGACCCACACACTGAGGCTCACACTCGCACTCTTGGACTGAAGCAGACCCCTTACACAAGTGCGCCCACATATAGTTTAGCATACACATAGCAATTTGGTTAAGTGATTGCAAAAACAAATGCTCTGTAAAGAACCAACTGTGTTGTACTGAATGCAGAATGCAGCAGCTAGAAACCTGCAGCTCGGCTGCTAACAAAAATTAGCCAGTCCTTGCACATCATTCCGATTCCTGCTTACCTTTATTTTTTATGACTGCTGAAAAACATTAAATTTGTCCATTAGCCTCTTCTTCATGTCTAATGTCTCTATGGAACCATACATATAGATATGAATGTAAGATCATATGTTTGAAAGTGTGTGTGTATGCTGAGAAATGTAGACTTACGTTTAATGTGTGGTTTTATCTGTGAAGCACTTTATACCCGTGTGTTTAAATAAATACTATACAAATAAAGTTTTTTTTTTTTTGCGACAAAGTGACTCTTAGGTGAGTTTTTCTCGACCTGTTCCACTAGATGTAGACCTAGATCACACTGGGAAGATTATATCTCCCAACTGGCTTGGGAATGAATTGGTGTGCCCCTAGAAGAGGTCTGGGGGTCTCTGCTTAGACTGCTGTCCCCCTGACCTGGACATGAACAAGTGGATAAATGAATGGATTATTACTGAACTCTTTTCTTTTTAGAAACACTGTTTGGGTGTCAGTTCTGTGCTGAACCACATGCCCCTGTATCATAACATTTGTGTGAATGTGCACCACATGTAAAACAATCTAATTGATGACAATGTAGTCATAACCCAGCATGCAATTGGGTGATTAGGCTTTTAAGCCTCTCCATTAGAGGAGTTATCTGATTTCCCGCAATCCCCTGGTTTCATCAGGCAAGCAATTATCTTGGCACTGATCTGCGGCCATCACTTAAAGAGATTTTGATCAGAATTTGGTGGATGAAAACAGTAACAGTTGACCCATAAAGTAACTCACTCTCCACAGCCACTGCCTCCATGCTTCTTCAGGAGTTTACTTTTGTGTCCCCAGACCAGAAACAGACGTCTCCCTAACATGTTCTGGATCTGCTTTGGGGGCTCTTTCTCAGTAGGACATGCATAGGATGCAACTTACACCTAAGAGACACTCTGATCAAATGCCTGAACCACCTCAGCTATTTCCTTTGGATGAGG
>VUQJ01014027.1:24489-36112 GCA_015108635.1 Andinoacara biseriatus
AGCAGAAGCCATTACAGGAACCACCTGCCTTCTACCCATCACATTAGCTTGCCCCCTGCCTCTCACCCATCATACACACTCTATACCAACCTCAATACCATCCACTTAAAAGCCCTCTCACTCTCTGTATCAGAAATCCACTTTTATAAGATTAAAGTGAGGGAGGAGGACCAGACACCAGGATAGAGGAGATCTGGTGTGAAGAGGAGGATGTGGTATTCAGGGATGTTAAGTTCAGAAAGCGGGGAGCTCCTCTGAGAGGGGGCTTGAAGCAACACAGTCCGAACATTTTTTGAGCGATGAGTAATGCTGTGGCATTGGTTAGGCAGCCCTGTCATCTACAATGAGGGTGTAGGCAGCGGTACAGTGGCAGAGATGAAGAATGATGGAAAAAACAAGTAAGACAGAAGGGTTTTTCAGCAACTGTAAAGGGAATCTTTATGAGGGTTGTGATGTGGATGTGTCCCCTAGAGACGTGTGATGTCTTGTCCATAATTTTATACGAGTGAAACTGCCCGAGGGCTTCGTTGTTTGTCGAACAATGTGAGACCCAGTGTGCATCTGTGACGAGCGGATTAGTAAAAAGCTTTGGGGAGGGTAAAACTGAAAGTTAGTTGAAGCATATGGTCAGCATATTTCGGAGCCGACATGAAATGATCATTAAAGATGAAAATGAGAGCAAACTATATCTCAGGAGTATGGATATCTGATGGCTAAAAAGGGATGATTTTTGAAACAAATCCGGTCCTGTTTGAATTAGCATCGATGACTGAAACAAACGGCGATGATTGAAAAGTGATGCATTATTCATCTGACATAAACTGAGAAAATTGACGGTGACAGCTTGATCAAAGACAACAGAAAGCAGATACATAAATGTAACATCATATGGTCGACATGTGATTTGAATAAACAAAATGACCAATGTCAGGTGAAGGGATAAGATTAAATCAACATGCCTCGACCGAGTTTCCCTCACCAGTCAGAAAGGTGCCCCACAAACCAGCTCAGGAGTGAAAAAGGAAAAAAAAAGAAGAAGAAGCATTCATTTCCCAACAATTCCTCATGGCTATTCCGCTTAATTCTTTATAAGAACATTGTTCAGATGGAAACACAGATGCGGTTTCACTAACTAAAGAGTAGCACTCACACACTGAGATGCAAAGAAAGTATACAGCAAGCCTTTGGTGTCTCATCGTTCAGCACTATCTCTTCTTCAGCATCTGACATCCAGTGGGTTTGAGGCTTTAGAGGAAGCTGTTTAGAGCAGATCCATCTGTTTCCCAAGCCTCTTTAAAGCGCTCTGAGATCCTCTGTGGGCACGAAATGGGATCTATTCAGAAGCAGTTTGCTGCATGCACAAATGCTGCATTTAGTGTAAATCCACATGTACATTCCACTTTCATATACAGTAAAACAGCTGTTTTGATGTATTTGCAATGCATTTTTTTATTCACTTTTTTAAAATTCTCATTGTGCTGCAACAGTTAGTTCCATGTTGTATCTTCTCTCATCAATTTCCATCACTTCATGTAGATTGACAGCGCCCTACACGCCCCTTTGTTCTGGCTCGGTATTCTGTTTTGTTTGATCTCTTTCTAATTTGTGGATTACATGCAGTTTTAATGACTCAACATGAAAGATGAAATCATACAAGACAACATTTCCAAATGGTGGAGAGAATTAACTGTGTGAAACTGAAGCTTTTAAAGTTTTAAAGATAAAAGGTCTGACTCCTCACTGAGAAATTATTTGATGCCACATGCCCGAAGCTAATTTAAGGTGTTTTTCACCCTGAACTGGGACTTCTATCTCAACACTAAAAGGCACATCGGCATCAGATAAAAAATGTGTCGCTCTCACAGTTGAATCCGGAGGCAACCAAGCCAACGCTGCTGTATGTGGTTGAATCTACATCTCTGCTTTGTGTTAGGTACAGTATATCTTTGTATGTATGAGGAATACACAGTAAACACCTGCTTGCTGACAGCCGTGTTGCAAACAACAAATGTGAGGCTGAAATCAGAAAAAAACTTTAAGCAATTTAAAGAGTTTTTTATTGTGTAAATTGTCCATGTGCAAAAACCATACCTGATAGCAAATTGGATCAAAACAATAACAGTAGATGGCTGGCAGGATGGTAAAAGAAAGAGTTCTGTTATGTTGGAGACCAAGTAATTTACACTGACAGAGTAATTTAAGGTGTAAGAACACATCCTCTTTCGGTGCAGGGAGTAGACAGCCGCTGCCATCATCGTGATATTAAATAGTCAGCTGACTAGGATTTTGTGCTTGTGTCCTTTCATCCTCAACTGCAGGCGTGGGAGCCGAGCGGCAACAATAGCATAAGAGCCCAGAGATAAAGCAGCCTAATTTTCATGGCTGCCCAGGTTGGCTGTGATAGACAGTGCCAAGGTGCAGGCAGTGCCAGAGCCATACTGTGATGAATAGGTCCTGCGGTGCGTCGTGACTCACTCCGCCTCAGGCGGGCACTGTGCCCACCCCCTCTCCTCCACTCTTGGGTGCTTTTCCCTCCCATCCCTCCTCTACTGCAGCAGATGAGTCAGAGAGGCTGTTACAGTATGAGATGGAGGCAAGGAGCAAGGAGAGGGAATTAATAAAATAAAAGAATGAGAAGCCTGCCATTAGGAGCCCTCCCCAGCACACAGTGATGGCACACTTGATTTAATTTAAGGTTTTTAATCTAAGAAAGGGAGCTATGCTTTTATATCTCTTTCTCTTCTTGGCAGGCAGCGTTTTCAGCTTTCCAGGGAGTTCTAATTGTTTTAAGCGCTTCCTGGGCAGGTGTCAGCCGCGACGGCCTCACTTTATAAGAGAAAGGAAGGGTAGTGGGCACTAGTTTGTCTTCTGCACTTTGGAGACTTAGCTGAATGTGTCAGAAAGATGAGATGTAAAATTGAGGGGAAGCTTAGGAACTGTAATATCTAACACCTGACAAGAATTCAGACCAGACGGCATCATCCAGGCTGTCATTACAGTCCTGACACTCTGCACATGGGCACATGTCCACCTACCTCACACACACATCAAAGAGCATCAGCAGGTTTTGGTTCATTTCATGACCTTCATCTTTTGTTGTACCTTTCATTGTTGAAAAGGTGTTAGAGTGGAGGCTTTGCAGGCTGTTGAGGTCAAGATAAGGAATTTCTCATTTTGCTGGTGTCAACTGAATGACACATTTGTCCTCTCTGTTACACTGAGCATCTGCCTGGAAAGAAGGTGGGGCAGTTCAGCTGATTCTAATTATGTCCACTGTTATTACTGGTGAGATCTATTAGCGACAACAGTGGAATCCTCAAGTGATTATATTCATATATCCATGTTTACTAGAACCCTTTTGGGTAAACAAAGTTTGATAAACAAAAGGACTAAAGGATAAAAGGCTCTGTAGAACCAAACACTGCAACCAGATTAGTTATTATTAGACTTCAAGCAAATCAGACTGTAAACTGTCTTTAAACTTCATATACACAATGATTCATCACTTTATTAAGCGCAGCTGGAGAGTATAATGAATTCCAGCACAATACTGAAAGATGTCTCTGATGTTTTACCTCTTCACTTTTACAGAATACATTTTAGCGCATTATTAAATTTCATTCTAAACGACCAAACTCAAACATCAGTGCCGTTTGAGATGTCCCTGCTAGTTAGCGTCAGAATGATTAAACATTTTTCTGATCTTCAAGTTTGCTTCAGATAGAAATCAAGTGCATTTCCCAGTTTTAAAATATTTTCATTTTTGGACAGATGGACCTTGAGTGTTCGTATAAATAATGTTGCCTGATTGCTTTGAATTTTACTTTTAAAACTTATCTTAATACTAATTGCAGAAGCTTTTTAAATACTAGCATGCACTCTCACGCATCTCATATCTTACCCCTCATCTCTGATATCTCCTTTAATGTTCTCTCCTGCCTCATATCATATCTCACCTAATATATCTCTGTCTGATTTCATTACATTTCTTATCAGTCAGACCTTAACCCATATTTCTCCTCCATCAAGCAGTGGATGTAAAGTCTGCAACACAAAAATAAAAAAACAACATATGATTTAAATTGGGCTGATCTCCCCTTTAACGTTGCTTCTGCTGTTTCACCACTGACTTCAAACCTGCACACAAAACTACCCCAACGTTTATGTAAATTATCACCGCTAATAATAAAAGCCTGATTTCTAGCAGTGAAAATGTGTCATTTAGCTAGTATGTTACTGGCCCTTTCGCTCACTTTTGTTCTTTAAACTCACTGCATCCCCCATCTTTCTCTTTCTTCTGCTTTAAACATTATTAGTAAAGAAGCAGGTAGACACACATCTGCGTGCCTCTGATATTTGTGGGCTTTCCTGCTTCCAGCCCTGGAAGGATACGACCTTCAAGGGGGAGATCAGCCAAATTTTAATCAGATACTTTATATCTGAACTTTATAATTGTACCTTTTTAAATAATCATTTCTAGTACTTTAAAACTCATCTTTTTTATTCCATCGGTGCCTCTTTCAGTGTTGCAGTTTATCTTTGTATTTTTGTGTCTTTTCTCACCTAAGTTATAATAGAAATCAGATACCATGCCGATATAAATAAAATGAACTTTCTCCTTTTAAAACAATCCTGTACTTACTGAAGTTGCAGTCATTAGCAACCCATTACCGTTGGTCAGCTCATTAGAGCAGCGCTAACTCTGGCGAGGACCTGAGCTTTCATCTGGCTGTTTATTTAGAGTACAGTCAGTGTCAGAGGAACTGAAGTGTTACTGCACGGTGAGCAATGGTGGTAATTGAATGTGTGTTTCTCTGTGTGTCCTTGCTCACATGTGTACAACTGATGGAGTGAATTAGACTAAGCAAAAGAGAATGACAAAGTGCGACTTTCTGTGAGTGCGTGTTTATTTTCCAAGATGTTTGATCCATCATGTTCAATTGAAACCTGCAAAACAGCACCCCCGCGCCCTCCAACTAGTAGAAAAATAAACCTTGAAAAACCGCAAAATCTTTCCACTTCCTACAGGGCCTTCACATTCTCCACTGACCCGTGTCAAAGCGAAACTGGGCCCGATTCGAATCCTTTCCCCCCTTCACAGCGGCAACAGATCCACATGCCCTAAATCACAACCCCCTGCCCTTGACAGCGTGCGATGGTGCTGAAAACATCTTTCCCAGCTTCTGATTGTGATGGATTAGGTAGAGCATAAATCATAGAACAAAATATGAAAAAAAGTTGTCTGGAAATATAATGGTGACACAAGGAAAATGTCTAGTTAAAAAAAAAGAAAAAGACGATATGTTCTTCAATAACTCCAATCCCTGATGAAATGAAGCAGATTTTCAGGTTCAGAAAAAAAAAGGGGGGGGGGGGGGATCACTGGCATGCTGTAAATTAACAACGAAGTTTCGACCCGAACTTTACAATGACCACCTCCCGAATCCTTTTTGCAGCTGCTAATTCAGGATGCTTATAATCATAAAAATGACATATAAAACCAGGCCAAAGGTCACCATTACATCATCACAGTAATGCATGAATTCACTGGATATTTAACCTTTTCCTATAAATGTTCCTATTTCCTCACAAAAATTTGCATTTTTTTTTTCTTTCCCTGTTGCAAAGTTATTGAATCCTAATAAATGGCTATAGTAAGCTGCAAATCATCCGGCTTCCAAATTCTGCTTCATGTTAGTCTATACATGACCTTCTGCACATGAGTGTTGGAAAGATAAGGGAATAGTGTATTGTGGATGTGTGTTTGCAAGAATTCCTGGAGATCTTACTGAAAGCCTTGTAATACTATCATTGGAGTGAGTGGGAGCAGCAGGGAGGCTGATTGGCTGAAGTGTTTGAGAGAACTGAAATGAGCTGTTTCTATAGGGATCAATTCTTTCCCTCCTAGTCCCCAACCACAAATGAAACACATGGAACTGATAAAAACCTGGGAGTCATGTGTTATTGCTGAACCAAATACATGGACTACATGTGGGGACATGAGAAAGATCTTGGGAGAGGGGGAAGAAGCCCGTTAGAATGTGATCCGAATGGGAGAATTTCCTCGATATCTCACTTTTTTTTATAAAAATGAAGACATTTGTGTGGGGTCAGTGACAGCATCAGCTTCCAGTAAGTCGGGCAGTAATCTCGTACCATTTACACACCAGCCTGGCAATGAAATATGAAATGTAACCCATAAGAAGAACACTGAATTTAAGAGGGGAAAAAGAAATTCTAAGTAACCGATTAGAGGGTGCCATAATAAAAGTAAAAGCACCATGTACTTCAAGCGTTATATAGGATTTACCAAGCAAAACACGCAACCAATAAAAGTTCTGCAGGGGAATTCAGCATATTACGTCACAAAAAGGCTGCCATGCGTTTCCCCTGTTGCCGCTCACCCTTACAACTGTGGTGGAATGAATAGATATAAAAGCCTTTCATTGCTCCATATGGCAAATAGTTCAACCAAAGTGTGCTTGATCACTTTGGTTGAGTCTAATCAGCCCGTCGTATGGTTCTACTTACTCTGCTTGGACAAATCGTGTTTGTCAAAAAGCGTGTCTTAATACTGTGAGACAAAGAACAGACGTAAAGTTTATTTTATAAGCAGTGGTTTGTACCACCCATCTAACAAGACAGACGCATCCATCAAATCCACCTCCAGCACTGATTTGCAACACTGGTCTCAGCTTTTCTGGAATCACAGGAGCTGTAATACTTATCCATGACTGATGTAAACCTCCTCCCTGGTGCGGAGGGAGCTACTGGTTGGAGTTGACAGCTGATAGTTAACACAGGTATCGTCTCTCAAACACTGAGCAAACACAACCACGGTAAATGGGGAGCGCCTCCCTGCATTGACGTTGTACTGTATAGAGACCATATTAAACTCAGTCTAGACAGGTTTAAAGAAACAAAGGCTTCAAGGTCATAGCAATCACATCATTTTTACACAGCTGGCGAGACAACTCTCTGTACCAAAATTAAAAGATGTACAAGTACATCTTCCACATTTAAAGAGTCAATTAGCCTATGCTAAGAAAAAGAAGAAGGAAAAAGAAGATGAAGTAATCATATATTTAGTGGTACACAGACTTGCAAATATTTGTTTTTTACATTCCAAATCTTCGACTTATCTGACTCACAATACAATAAAATTTTGTATATAGTAGATTTCATGTTGCGTAAAACTTTGAGCACCACAAATAAAATTCCATTCTCACCCACTTCAGCAGGGATGTGACAGAAGCCTTACAGTAGAGATGGATATCTTAAAGTGGGCAAACAAAACCATCTGCATGGCTAGATACTATTACGGGTAAGTAGAAAAATATGTTGTTTTTTTTTTTTTATGTAGGCTCACTCTTCCTTTACATAAACTGTTTTCACACATTAACTTCAGAGAAAGTTGGGAGAATCATGCCGAGATGTTGTCCACGGTATGTAATACTAAGAGACAGTTCCTTTCAGACACGCTTTC
The DNA here is from genome assembly GCA_015108635.1 of Andinoacara biseriatus. Taxonomy (NCBI): domain Eukaryota; kingdom Metazoa; phylum Chordata; class Actinopteri; order Cichliformes; family Cichlidae; genus Andinoacara; species Andinoacara biseriatus. Next base: position 31,976 of record VUQJ01014027.1, read on the forward strand.
ATGGAAATACTTACTACTGTTTTTTTGGCGAGGACAGTACATAAAATATGGACTTCCTCTATTCTCGCAGGGGTACAATCAAATATCACACAGACTTTGTTCTGGGGAACTGGCAGGTTAAAGAGCATTTATTGTCTGAGCTGACTGAGTCAGAGACTTGCACATCATCATGTGTTGTCTAGAAAGGTAGTACATATGTGAAGACAGTTTAAAGTTTAGTTTAAAGAATTATTCATTTTTTAAACAATTTTCTCATAGAGCAGTTGTACTAGGAGAATCCTCAAATGTTGGCTGTTTTCAGAGAATGCTAGGCTTTTTTACTGTCTACATTCATGTGTTAAATCTCCAGAATTATGTGTGCATTCGGGGCACTGTTTGCATGACAGATATAAAAACAAAAAAACAAAAAAAAAAAGACAAAACTCACTCACAATGCTATTTGTGAGGACATGATTACAGTGAGGACAATAAGTTGGTACACGCTTTAATCTACTGCCCAACTGCAGGTTGGCTGCTGTTGCAGAAGCTGATCTCAATCGATGGCAGCACCCTGGATTAAATTACAAATTGAGTTTAGCAGGGCTGCTTTTTTCCCCTCTTTATTTCTGCAGTGTCCCCCAAATGAAACTCTACTGCAGGCTATTTCCAGTGCCCTCATCCTGGTTAAGTTAATAATGTGAGCCCGGCCTGGATGCAGCTTGACACACAGGCCTACACTGAATCACTGGGCCTGGAATTGCTCAGACACACCCAATCAATCTTGAAGTGAAAAGGGGTCATCCCCAGAGCACCCCCACCCATGTACCTCATGGCCTCTCACACCAGTCAATACCGGGCATTATTTTGATAATAATTGCATTAGATTTTTCACAGAGCACAGCAAAACACCATCCCCTTGGACCCACTTACTGGCAAGAGCTTTAATACGCTATTGTTGATTCATGTATTTGGCCAAATTGCCTTACTGACCATGCTCATTGACTTTTTATTAATGGATTCAGTCTATTGCACTTATGGTCAAAGGCACTGACTCCCCACTATCAAAATGCCAAGTGATTATGAAAAAAGGGAGCGTGAACCTGCAGGGGCTTTGAACAAAGCTGGATTTCAATAAGACTTGCAGACTAAGCCTGCAGGTCACATGGCACAAACTGCTTGGATCTTGAGCAAACAATCCATGCATCAGCATCACTAGATGAACATGAACAAGGATTTTTGTGATGGCTCGCCTTTGTTATTTGTCACTAGCATTTGAAGAGAATTGGACGTGCACGGATTTTTAGACTGTGTAAAAATCTGTGCTGCAGATTTTCCTGATTTGAGACTGAAAGTCACGTTTGTCATTGGTGTGAAAGACAAAGTGCACACTGTCATACTGTCAGGAGTATTGGATGTAATTAAAAAAAAAAACATGGTTCACTACCCATTAAAAATCTAACATTAAAGTATGATTTGTTGTTTTTGCAAAACTGCCTTCATGACTGGATTTTAGTTGGCTTTGCTTATTGCTATGTGGTGTGTATTCAGGTTATGCGTGGGTGAGGTCCAGAGTGAATACTGTGCAGCTCTGGGGGCTACATGCTGCAGCTGTTTATAGGCTCCACCGCAGGAGTCTAATGAGGGAGATGCAGTCAGGGTAATTACACAAAAGTTATGTTTCCCCATCATTAGAGTTAAAGGTAGAGAAAGAGGGAGCACCAGTGGCAGTGGAGGTCAGGCATGAATTGGTGGTGTTTTGCGGAAAAAAGATAGCTGAAGCAGCCAATTTAACAGCCTTTCTTCACAATGCCTAAACCACAGCTGACTCACAGGTTGCATGCCTTAGCCTAGTTGCACCCTTTTCTTCCATTCCTCTGCCAACGCCCACATTGCCTCCAGACAGGACAGGAAATCACATGACAAGAGAGGGCCTTCAGGCCCTGGGACTCTCAGGGGGCTGAAACCACATGAGCCTGCCACAGAGTGGTGGTAATCGCAAACACAAAGTGATGAAAAGGCACTATGACAGCGTGAGAGAGAGGAGGTGCAGCATGGAGAGATCAGTCTGTCTGAGAAAACTGGACTGCAGCGTATTGCTGCAATGAACAAGTGCAGAGTGGCCTCTGTGAGGATTGCGGTAATCCTCTGTACATTACAGAGATGTCACTCATTTACATTATGGAAGACATGGATATGTTTACAGATCCTTTTTTCTTCTCTTTTCTTTTCTTTTTCTTCCTTTTTTTTTAACCACACATGTCATAAAGTGGCATTTTCAGACCACATGTCTTAGCTCATCAGAAATATATATATACACAGTGTACAAAAATCCTGTAATTATCTATCATATTTACAGCACAGCCAAGTCCCATAACAAAATGTGAAAAAGTCATGAAACACATGGACACACATTGTCACTTTGTGTGTGTGTGTGTGTGTGTGTGTGTGTGTGTGTGTGTGTGTGTGTTAGTGAAGTCAAATTTGTAAGCAATGTATTTTAACAGAAAGTATTTTCCTAATAAAGTGCATTAGGTTTTCCTAATGCACTTTATTGATTTGTTGTTTTTTTTTTAAGTGGAAAATATCAATTTTGCGTCCATGGGCATAAATCAGTACATAATAGAAAGATGAAAAGTTGTCTTCAGGGACAGAAAATAATGTCCTTCACATTCAGGAAAAAACATTTAAAATTAATATCCAGAATGGATTCAAAGTCTTCACAACTGCCACAAGTTGCACAGGATTATGCATGAGACAAAGCAAGCATGAATTGAGAGTTGGACCCCAAATTTTCACATAGCATAAACGCTGCTTTAAGCTCTAGTCTGAAGAAGACTCTATTGAGATTTGCTGTTACACTGTGAGACAAGGTGGTGGCTTCTCTGCTGTTACTGGTTCCATTGCAAGTTGTATCTGACATCTGACAGACTAGGCGAAGAGACCCTCACACTGTCACTGCTCAAGAATAGAATAGAATAGAATGCCTTTATTTGTCATTATACAGAATGTACAAAGAGATTGGAGAAAAAGTAGTAGTAATAGTATCATCGGAAAAACTAAATTCCATTAAGAAAAGAGAGAATTTACACAGAAAAATGAAAATAATTTTGTAGTCTTGTATTCAGGATGATGTGGTTTTACAACTTTTTAATAAATTCTCTCCGATCAGAGTACGGTACACTAACCAAGAAGTTCTTAGATCCCACCACATTTTTGAGGACTATTTACTTCACTACTTTTAACTGACTGCTTTAGTTAATAGCAATTTAAAATTAATAACTTCATTTATGAGGGTTAGGGTTATAAGCAAAACTTATGAGATATTGTGCAGTACTTAGTATAGATCAAACTACTGTACATGCAGAAGTAGAGCTGAAAAATATCAACCACTGAACTTTTCAGCCTTTTAATTGCGTAAATACTGGTGGATAAAACAACAATTATGATGGTGGCACTTGAAATTCTTTAGTTTTTGAACTTTTATAAACGATTCCTTTGAGATGAGAGAACAGAGCTTCTGAGATCAGAGGTGTAAAATCAAAATTTAAGGATGTTAAAATTAATTTAGTAAGCAGCAAAGCAGTTTGAAAAGGCAGACAACTTAGCAATCCACAACTGACGGGTTTTGCTGTGTGCAGCCTGTCAAACCCGCAGCATCATCAGCTGCCTGAAAGAGAAACAGTCAATCACAGCAGCATATGGAGGATCTATTCTTGTACTAATCATAACATAGTCAAACATGAGGGATACGGGTGCAATCAAACTTATTTGAACCAAAAAAAAAAATGAAAGTGAACAGTGAAATTTATTAGCCAAACATTCATCTCGATTTACAAAGCAACTTCCTGATTTGACCAACTGTGGTTTCTGCAGTTTAAATAAGTTTTCTTGTGCACTGTCTGTGTTTATCAGCAGAATTTTAAGGGCACTCACATTCAAACTGAATGAAGTGATTTATCTGGATAAACTGTTTACTGCCACCCTGACGCCTGACCGCTCCTGTTTCTAGATCAGTCAAGATTTAAGCAAATATCTGCACTTGCTTAGATAACTGTATTGTAATAAGTGACAGAACCTATAGCTGAATATTTAAACCAAGATCCCAATGGAAATAAACAGGTTTTAATTGTGGACCACCTCTCAGAGAAGAGGAAAAAA
>VUQJ01014045.1:1722-15407 GCA_015108635.1 Andinoacara biseriatus
ACCAATAAGACCTTAAAAATCATCAGAATCACTTGGTTTCATGAGAAAATGCAATTTTAATTATTCCTGCCACCTTCAAGCCATAAAGAGATGAGGAAGAAAGAGGAAAATTACAACTCTTTTTGTGATCACCTATTGCAACTAACTCACTAACCTACTCACTGATACATGAGCCACACTGGACTGCAGGCCTGTAAGTGAAGGTTTGACCCCTGCGTCTTCGTCTTCCTGCTCCTCAACATAACTTCTGTAGACTTCCAATAACTCCAGGAAGCAAACAAGTGTCCCTTCTGCTGTCCTAACAAACAACATTGTCCTTCGACTTCATGCAAATGGATTCTTAAATTACTGCAGTGAGCCTCTAATAAATTAACTCAGATATAAAAGCCTTAAGACATGATTTTTTTTTCATATTCATTTCATTGTATTTCAGGAGATCACTCATTGTTTTTTACATTCAGTTTTTAGTTGGGTTCTAAAAGAAGAGCTTGGTTACCTCTACTTTTTTTAAAGTACCATCTGTGGCATAATGTGAGAAAAAAAGGCTCTCAGGCGTAGCCAGGACAAAGGAAATAGATAATGTACTAAAACACCATCTGAATCGGACACAGACATTTTAACTGAAGTAACCCATCCTCAACCACTGAAGGAAACTTGTCTCTGCGTCTGAGTACAGTATATCGATGGCAATCTAGCCGACCTATAGAGGGATATTTGGCAACTCAAAAGAATGCTACATAGCTTTGTTCACTGAAGTCTTCAGCACCACCAATTTCCTCCACCACCCACATCTGTCAAGCACATGTTGTGTATCAGAGAGAAGGCAGCTGCCAATGCCAAGTCAAGCCAAATTAATGACAGAGCCAATACATTGTGTCCCTTCTTGTACACCTGCTCCTGATTAGCTCCCAGGGAGAGCCACAGCCAGTCAAACAGAGCGGCCAGAATATCCATTACTCACATTCCTCATGAAAAAATGCATTGTAAGAGCAAAAAGCCACTTTGCCTCACAGAAGAGTCAGAGAAACCTTCCAGTGTTAGTCACTTTACTCTTACTTTGCTGCTAGAGTCCACAATGCAATAATTTTGCAGCGTGCCAACCTAACACACAACATTACAATTAAATGTTGTTTTAGGGCAATCTGAATGATGCTGACACCCTAAAGACGGCGATGCTGCTCAGTTTTCAGGCTGTGCTTCCTGCCCAGTCTGAGATTTCTGTCCATTTTCATAGAAGTTGATAAAAAATGTTATAGCCAAGTTCCGGAGAGACGGACGTCTAATTATGACCTCTAACCGTTTTTCCATTGTTGTGTCAAGTCTCCACATTGGACCCTTGGCTGTGCATTTTAGATAAAACAGTCAAGCTGTGATTGAAGTGCAGTCTCAGCATTTAATCAAGGTTTTTAAGAATATTATTGCATTAACGTTTTAATATTTATAGTTTTTTAAATACATTTTTGCTACATTTTTATATATGTTATCATAGATGCCCATTTTCTCAGAATGGACCCAAAAGTAACTGGACAAACTAACATGATTTTAAATATAAGGATTGTTGTTAATATTTGGGTGACATCACAAAATGCTGTTTCCTGCCCTCCCAGGTTTTTACTGCCATTGCCTTTAGTTGCTGATTTTTGGGTCTCTCTGGTTTCAGTTTCTCTTCACTTAACTTTTCAAAGACTATTACTTACTACTACTATTACACTACTATTAAACATAAACCAAAACTTCTCTTAAACACCCTGTCCCAGATACTTTGGTTTGTGACTTCTGACAAAGACTTTCTCCCTCTGTTTCATTTCTACTCTTACTGGATCCTCATCCTCTACCACTCTTTTGGAATCTGAGCAGAGAGTATACGGTACACGGTCACTTAAGAATTTGTCCTACTACTACCCTGTTGCACCGGCAGCCGTGCACACTCGTACCATAACTCTGCCTCCACCATGTTTGACAGACGGAGGTGGTCTTGTTTTCTCTTCCAGGCATCCTGGTACAAGTTAATCTTGGTTTCATCTGACATTTTTCAGAACTCTTTTAGAGGCTTTGTGGCAAAGACTAATCTGTCCTTTTTCTTGAGTGTAACCAATGGCTTGTGCCTTGTTATACACCCTCAAGAGATGCCTTGATAAATGCATCTACATTTATCCAGGGATCTCAAGCATGTGTTCTGAAAGCATCCACTTCTGTTCCTCTGGTTTTTCAGCGTAATCAAGGGATATGTCAGGGAGTAATGCCTCACCTGGCCATGAAATTGCTTTTGAGCCTCTGAAAATGGGGGACTGTCTATAAAAAGGTCTGTTATTCCTAAACAGTTAATGCAATACAAAGTATTACAAAGTATTCTCTTCTCAAGGTGCATTCTAATGAACAGATTGCCCTGATTTTCTGGAGAGCATGTTTACATCCCCAACATTAACAACATTTTAAATACCACCTTAAGGACGTAATTCAAAGATTTAGTTCTTATGTTGTCCCTTCTGTGTTTTTAATTAGAGCCTTTGCTGCATGTTGGAACTTAGACCATCAAGTTAGCAATCAAGTTAGCATGCTCTTGTTTTTAATTTTAGGTTTGCATTTAACTCATTTTCTCACATGCTTTTCTCCAGCTGATCCGGGCCTGTCAGTAGACACAGGCGGTGTGGCTGAAGCACAGAGTGGAGCTGCACCTACAGCTGAAGGTGAGATAAAAACTCCTTTTGTTTTCTGAGACATTATTTGTGTGGGTAGTCAATTCAAAAAATACCTACACACCTAAATTTCACAAATTATTGTGCTGTTGGTTTAATCCAAAAAAACCAAGTAGTAGAAATATTTCACAGACATGAATTTGGGAATTATTTCTTCTTGAAGAACAGCTGGTTGCTGTTACTGTTCTCTCATTTCTGAGGGGTACACTGTGAACTATGATAATGATGGCAAAATTGTGATAAAGAACATAAACAATATAACAGTAAAATTCAACACTGCTGCAAAAACAAGAGGTTAATGCTCTGAAGTGTTAATCTGGTGATTTACCACACAGAGCGATAAATATATCATTTTGTTGCTGATAAAAATGCTATAAAAGGGGTTCTATAGGAGGTAAAACAGGTCATCTACTAATCAGAAGTTTGGTGGGTCGATCCCAAGCTGCTCTATTCTGCGTGTGTGACAAAGTATCCTTGGGTAAGATGCTGAACCCCAAGTTGCTGCCGATGCATTCACTGGAGTGTGAACGTGTGTGAATGTTACATAGAAAGACATAGAAAAACATGATTGTATGAATGTGTGTGTGAATGGGTGAATGAGACATGTTGTATAAAGTGCTTTGACTGTACAAATAGAGTAGAAAAGGACTATATAGGAATCAGCCAATTTACCATTTATCATTGCATATTTTCACACACAACCTTCAAATGAAATCCAGTGTATCCACCTTATTTGTATGGAGTATGGAAAATATGGAGCTGAAAATGAACACAGAAATAGAGAAATAAGCCCCTTTTAAATGAATGAGATTGTTTGTCTAAATCTGTGAAGACAGCTAGCTGATTCCAGTGTTTGTACTAACCTAAGTTCTCAGGCTCTCAGTCCCTGAACATTGTTACTGTGATCATTATGACCACTGTTTGGTGAGGTAACACTGATTATCTCTTCATCGTGGTATCTGTTAGTGGTGGGATATATTAGGGGCAAGTGAACATCTTATCCTCAAAGTTGATGTGTTAGAAGCAGGAAAACTCTGAATTCACAGTTTGTCTTAGGAAAGATTAGCTGCATTGTCTGTTGTATCAATGTATTTGATTTAGAAATGACTCCTCTGTGAAGTTGGCCGTTATGAGCTTCATTTCTTGAGTAGTCGTTTCTGGGACAAATAAGCTGCTGGTCCAAGCGAGCCAGGGTTTTGAATCTTGCCAGGAAGTCTCTCTTGAGAGAAAGCTGCTTTTCATTAGCTCTGTCTCGCAGGGATAAGCCTAATCAATCAAGCACTTGATATTTGAGACAGCCATTCCCAAAGTACCTTACTCGTCTTAAAGTAGTTTGGACTTCAACCAGTAACAAGTTGGCTAGCATGCTGCTTCTGCTGCACTGCATTACTTTCTGTGAGTGACTGATAAGAGAGTTAAAATCTTGATTCACAATAAAAAATTTTCGTGGCAACAATCTTGAACTGGAATCTGGGCTGTGGATTTAACCTTTTCCCTTTTCATACCCTGACACTATACAGAGTTTAGCTTCTGAGTGTCAGACCAGGACCGAATGTCACCGTGTGGGATGGCCTCTGGTCACACCCCAAGTCAGTCAGTCCCAGGCAGCCAGGAATGCATAGCTTGGGTGGAGGTGGGGTTGCGAATGACCCGTACAAGGGAGTGTTTTTCCCCCCTCGACTCTTGAAAGGGGCGGTGTTTGTTTTGAGTCCTTTAATCGCTGCCGCTTGTTTCTTCTTTCCTTGCTTGCCCTGCCCTTACACACGTGCTTTCATGAAAGTAGAATTATGACTTTATAATTAAAGAGTTGTATGACACCACTCATCTGCAGTCTGTTGTGTCACGATGGGAATCAGGCCACAGATCCCTGTTTTTCCACTGCATAGACTCCAGAATCTGGCTGCTGTTTAAAAAAGCAGATCTGGTTCATCATTGTTTCTGCACCTCAGCCATTCCTTTTTTATTCTCTTATTCTCTTCTACAGTAATATTCATAGCTATGACCAAAATTATGAGCAAAAATCAACTTCAAATGACAATGTTACATTGACTGGCTGAACAGTAAAAAGGATTTTGGATATTTTTAGTACTTAGTCTTCTGATTGCTGTGCTTCCAAATAACTAGTGAGGTTCTCCTTCTTTCAGCAGCTCCTTTTATCACGGTGGATCATCTGCCTCAGTTTCATCCTGTAGCATCCTCTTCTGTCACAACAATCCTCTGCATCCTCTTTTCCTCCTGCCTGGCAGCTCCATATTCAACATCCTTTGTCCAGCATATTCACTATCCCTCCTTTGCATGTGACATCTCAACCTTGCCTTTAACTTTGTCTCCACACCATCCCTCTAATGTGCTCATTTCTAATCTTGTCATTTCTGGTCACTCCCAATGAAAATCTTAACATCTTCAACATGTTCACCTCCAGCTTGGCCTCCTGTCTTTTTGTCTCCAAACCATCCATCATAGCAGGTCTCACCTTGCAAACCTTCCCTTTCACTCTTGCTGCTTTCTTTCTGTCACAAATGACCTCTGACACACACATCTTTATTCCACCTGCTCCCTACTCTCATTACTCCCGCCTAACCTCATCTATCAGTCTATCCATCACCGTAGCAAACGAGAGGGGGCTCAGAACCGATCCCTGGTGTAGTCCCACCTCCACCTTGAACCCATCTGTCACTCCTCTGCACACCTCACCACTGTCTCGCTCTCCTCATACATGTCCTGCACCACCCTCACATTCTTGACCTCCTCATGCAGCACAACAGTTCCTCTCTTGGAACCCTGTCCTCTGCTTTCTCTAGATCCATGAAGACACAGTGAAGCTCCTTCTGACCTTCTCTGTACTTCTCCATCAACACTCTCAAAGCAAACATCACATCTTTAGTGCTCTTTCTCAGCATGAAGCCATACTGATGCTCACTGCTCTTCTTAACCTAGCTTTAGCAACTCTTTCTCATAGCTTCATGGTATAGCTCAATAACCTTATCCCTCTGTAGTTACTAGAGCTTTCTTCAGCACCCTTTTTCTTCAAAAACAGTACCAGTAAACTTGTTCTTCATTCCTCTGATATTAAGCAACCTGGTCAAACACTCCACTGGTCTCTCTCCTAGACATCTCCATACTTCCACAGGCATGTCATCTGGACCAGTATCACTAAATAACTAGTCAGCTGGTTTTGATTATTTGTGTAAGGGATAAATTGGCTTTGCACCTGGTGATTTCTTAAATTCTAAATCTGCTGCCTTGCCAGATCTCAGCTGTTCTCTTGGTGATTTTCATGTTGTTATAAATAAAACAGTTTTTACACTTTCACTGCAGCCTTGAACTTTTTTGATGTAACCAGACAGAACGTTAAAGTAGGCAGATCATCTTTATCCTGCCAGTTTTGCAGTACAAAATCACTGGTATCCAATCGTGGTTATGTGAGAACCGCCAGTAAATTGCAGTCAGCCCTCTCCCAAACCAAAACGAAGGATTTCCAGTAGAGCGAACGTGTCTGAACCGGATTATCTCCTGCTTCATATAAGAAAGGCAGCTATGGCCCTAACCTGAGTCTCCCTGAATGAAAGTAGGACCCAGATTTTAAAGAATATCTAGTTTTTTTTTTAAGATTTTGCAATAATCAGGTTTAAGAACAGCCCCCATGAAAATCCATCTGAAATTTGATGCAGTCTGGGAGTTGGACACTGGTATGAACTAATGTGTAAAAAACATAAGCAAATCCCAGTTCCCTGTTACGCTGCTCATTGTCCTGTGATTATTACTAAATAAAAGGACTATATCTGTCTGGCTCCAAGGCCATTTAAGGCAGAGCTGTTTGAATCAACAGTTGATCAACAGCCAGTGACTTCTCAGGCCTCCAGAAAAAATAAACAGCACTGCAGTGATTTTCCAATTGGAATATGGAAGATACAGCTTTTTACTGGCCTTTTCTTTCTCTTTGTTTATCTTCCTCTGTCCTTCTTACTCTTGCTTTTCCTCCTTCCTATAAGACTATTTAGTCATGCAGCTTTATTTCAATTGCAATCAGTAATTTTTTCCAGAGAGAACAGTTTGGAGGCTTTATTTATTAGTTCATTTTTATTACAATCTTAATTTATAGTATATTTGATTATGGGGACTGTACATTGATCAACACAACAGATCCTCCACCCAGTACCTTGGTGAATGCTGTTCCGTATCCTGGCTGCTCCAGTCTGCTTGCCAAAGCATCCGTGGGCAAGATACTGAACTCCAAGCTGCTCTCCAATGCGTGGATCAGCGTGTGAATGTGCATGAATGTTAGAAAATGTATGAATGAGTGTGAATGGGTGAATAAGGCATGTTTTATAAAATGCTTTGAGTACTCAAGTAGAGTAGAGAAGTGCTATATTAGATCAGTCCATTTACTTACAATTATAATTATACAGATGCAGTATGAATGCTGTTAATGGTGATAAAACATCACTGTGGATACTGTTGTTCTCTGGTGTGACCTGGTCTACATTCAGAGAACAGTGGATTGTTTAATGCTCCTGCCACATGTTGTTTTGTTTGCTTAAATGTTTCCTCCCCGCACTCAGAGTTTTACCAGAGACACTGGATTGTTTTCGGATTAAACTGTAGTCCCTGAAGGCTGGAATCTGGACCAGGCACACTTTGACAGTTTTGTTTACTGATGGATTTTAAAAAGGTTTGCAGGAAAAATGTGTTTTTATGTGAAATCCTGCTACCTACATACTTACCTATAGTTAGCAGTCAGCAAGGCACTGAGATTAAACACCAAACTCAGGATATTTAATATCAACTTAAAGTCCATATTGCTATACTGATCTGAAACCTGGAGAGAAACATCCACCTCCCTGAATGCCATCCAGTCATTTGTAAAGAGACAAATTTTAGGAATAAGATTCCCCGAGAAAATAACCAATGTTGAACCAACCAGCTAGAATCAGGCGCTGGAAATGGCTAGGCCATACGCTCCGAATAGACCAGAACAACATCACGCGCCCTCAGGGCCAAAGAAGCAGAGGTCAACCCAAAACACCCCAAAATCCTGGCTATATCAGCCTTTAGGGTTATCATAACTTATTGTTTACTTTTCCCTGAAACAAGGAGGAAAACAGGAGTTACACTGGATAACTGTCCATAATACATATGTCATTTTATAGGCTATGGGGCAGATTTACTAAGCGATGCCAAAATCACAGGGTGATGTAATTACAGTGCACTGTACAAAGTATGTACAAAGACCCTGCTAGTTGACTCCAGAAATTAATAACTAGCATTCTACGAAGAGCAGCAAAAATTAGCAGCTCAAAAACCAGCAAACGTGGTGAGGGAAGTGATGTAGTGATGTAATACAGCGTCAGCTCAGGTTTTACACGTGTTTATCTCTGAAAACAGTGAAGCAATTGAGATCAATGAGAGGAGTTTGAAGGAGAATCAAAATGTTTCGAAATCACTGGGTGTCCCAAGGACTGATGTGTCAAAATCTGGAGCTGACCAAAGACCAAATTGTACTCTATGAGCTAAACTTTTCAAAACTATTGACTATTGTAACAAACAGACTCAAACACAATGGAAGACGGACCAGCATCTCCGGGGCTCCCAGGGACTGATAGATCTATTGAGAAAGGTATACCAAGATTCAGCCAATCGGTGAATTCCACTCCATGGTCCATTCAGGCAGATATTCAGAAAATCCGATACTTTCCAGTTCTCACCCCCTTTTTCCATTCATCATATGTCTCCTATAAGGCCCTGCTGACTGTGTATCCCAAGCCAGTTAGCCCACTTTTCTGCCATGCATGTGCTCTCTGTTTCCCCACTATGCTCAGAGCTGTATATAAATGGCCTAGTTCTTATATAGCGCTTTTCTACTCGAGCACTTAAAGTACTGTATACAACACATTTTGCATTCACCCACTGACACAAGAACTTCTTTCGAAGCGCTTTTCTATCTAATATTTACACTCCAATGAGGGAGCAACTCGGTTCCGTATCTTGCACAAGGACACTTGGCACACAGACTGGAACAGCCAGGGTTCAAACCACCAACCTTCCGATTAGTAGATGACCTGCTCAGCCTCCTGAGCCACAGCCGCTCCCAATGTATGTGGAGAACTCTTGGTACAGTATCAACACACACACAGTAGAACTGAGGTGTATACATACCTTTTAATAAACACTGATTAACTGAAGGTTATGGATTAAATAATGATACTCTTCACACATAATATTCCAAAAAAAGAAATCATCAAAAGGTCAAAATGATAACAATGATCAGTCTTTCCATGCAAAACATTTCAAACTGAAATTGGTCAAAGGTCAAAGTGGACTCAGAGGAGAGCTGCATTATTACAAACTGTTCCAACGTGTAGCCTAAACCCCAAATCCATCTTTAACGGCTGACCTGTACGACGTGTAGAACTACTCAACATTATTTCCATTCATGTGTTAACGACTGTACTGTTACTGTGCCACATGGATAAATGCAGTCCTTTTTTGTTTAATCTCTGCACATTGTTACATTCAGACATTGTCAAGACAGAAAGCTACCATCAACCTTAAAAATAATGTGTTTCACTTCTTCAAGGATATTTCTTGGAGTTCCAGGAGCCAGTCAACAACATCACCCTCTTTCAGGGCCAGACAGCCACCCTTCACTGCAGAGTGGCAGGAAACCCTCGACCGACCATCCGCTGGCTGAAGAATGACGCCCCTGTAGTACAGGAGCAAGGACGCATAACCATCCGCAAGACGGAGGCGGGCTCAAAGCTCCGCATCCAGGACCTGGACACGACAGACACAGGCTATTATCAGTGTGTTGCCTCCAACTCGTTCAAAGTCATCTCTGCCACAGGTGTTCTTTATGTCAAACTAGGTAAGGTTCAAGTTTATTTGTACTAAGACTGTTAGGCCTAAACTGTATGGGTTAAGTAACAAATATTAGGTTTTTATTAATACAGCTTCTCATTGAGATCAGTGGCTTGTGCGGAAAGCTTTTACTAATCATAAAAACTGTAACGTCTTTGAATGTAGGGTCAGTCACCCCTTAACTGTGTGCACTTCTTTTCTTTCTAATTTACAGGACAGATGCCCACACGAAGCCCAGCTGAACCGTAAGCGAACACTTTCCATTTAATAGTGTTAAATATTTTTAATCAGTGACAATTTTTTTTTGTAGAAATTAGCAAATATATCAACCTGTAGCGCACCGAATGTGTCTATAAGACATTACTCTCTTGCATGTGTTTGTACTGTCACTGATAGGGAGCAGCAACTATGGCCGGATCCAGAGTAGTTCCACTGTATTTTAAAGTGCCATCAATGCTAATCTTTGGTTCTGACACAAATATCAGATTTATAGGTGTAAAATATTCCATATATAGGTAAAAGAATATATGCACTCGAACAGTTGTGCTATATTGCCCAAAGTATAGGATGCCACCTGTGCAGCAAGTCCAGTCGTGAAACTTCCTCACTACCAAATAATCCACCGTCAACTGTTACTGGTATTGTAACAGAGTGGAAACGACTGAAATGACAGCAACTCAGCGGTAGGCCATGTGAAATGAAAGAGTGAGGTCAGAAGAAGCTGAGTGCATAGTGCACAGAGGTTGCCAAATTTTTGCAGAATTTTTATTATGATATATGACAAAGGAAACTATATCCTCATATCTGAGCAGCCCTGAGGTGGCTTTTTTTTTCAAAATTTTTGTTTCAAAAGTGGCAAATTATTAATCTATATTGTAAGTAATATGAAACACACCACATGTGGTGAGTACAGGTGTAATCAGATGTGCAGTCACACTGTGAAGTCACAGTAACACTGTGTACCTGTCAAAGTGTCAATCGACTGGTTTTGTCATACGTGAGCGGTGAGGGGAGCAGAGCGGACCCAAATGCAGAACTCCTGAAGCGGACTGAACTTAAAGGCGAGTTTATTGAGAATGAAATGGTAACAGATAAAACTGAGGACACTGGAGGCAAAACCGAAACAAAACCCACATAACCATACAGGAGGACGCAACAGGGAACAGAGAGAAACGCAGACAATATATACACTAGGAAAACAGGAAACAGCTGGGGAGAACAGGAGGACCAAATCACACTAATGAAACACAGGAAGCAACTAGACACACAGGGAACACAAGGCTATCAAAATAAAAACAGGAAACACCTAACAGGGTGCACACAGACTACACACGAAACACTGGCACAGAGGAATCAACATACACATGTGAGAACACAGGGAAGTAAAACAACAAAGCCAGAACTACGATGAAATAAAACATAACACACAAAACACTGGGCCACCGACCCAGGATCCTGACAGGTTTAATGTCTCACTCTTCACATTTCTCACAGTATATGTTTATCATTAGCCTAGATTTAATCTAGATTATTACTCAGTATGCAAAGCCTTCTACAGTAACTAGTAAACAAAATGTAAACTGCAGTGCAAGTCTGATTTGACTGATCATGGGCTTATAATTGATTAGTAATAAATCTAGTGTCAAGCAGGGTAATTTTCTCATAGAATTCTCTGAAATCAGGCGAAGTCCACTATTTTCATTAGTTTATTGTTATCATATTTTCCAGCACCACTGAAGACTTCAGTGAAGTCATGACTCACCAAAACTATTTATGGTAGTTTTTTTGGATTAGTTGTGATGTCTAAATATGTTGCATTTTCCCACTAAACACAAATTAGTGATGGTGTTTTTCTTAGTTTACTTGTGTTTTATCTCTTTGTGTGTTTTCTAAAGTTGAAGCACTTTCGCCTCTCAGGGTCGCCTTGGTGAGTCTGCTGTACAAATGAGAATTCTCTTAGTTTTAAGCAACACGTGAGGGTTGAATTAACAAAGTTTCTTTTGATTAATTGCATTTTTCATAAGCTTGATTTAAGTAGACAGTCTTCCAGCTTAGCTCTGTTTCTCCTCATTCTCAGTGCCCACACACAGAGACACACAACCAGCAGATCACGCTTAACATAACAGAGCAACAGACCAACATAAATCAGTCTGAGGCAGGAGCGCTTTGACAAATATGCAGTGCAGGCTCGGACTCTTAAAGCTAATCGGTGTACTTGTGACTTCTCCTCCTGTTTCCTCATGATATTGATAGAAAATGTAACGCACGCAAAATTGCACTTATTTTCAACGTGTGTTTGCCTCAGAAAGTTGGAGTTCCTCTCCAACCTGTGAGGAGAGCCTGGTGTGTTGCTCGCGGAGTCATAAGTTACATACCTGCCTGTGACTCCTTAGTGGCATGTTGCTCATGATGCAATGAGCTGCCGTGCTCCGTGAATCCCTGCTGTAATGCAGACATGAGTGGCAGTGGGTGAGATTTTCTCCAGCCTTCCTGAACCGGTGTTGCCAGCATCTTGCTCATCACGAGCTGTGAGCGAATATCCAGCTGACACGTATGAGCTTGTGTCTAAAATGTTTCAAAAGCATCCACACACTGTGTGAAATGAAAAACAAAGTTGCTTCTACCAAGTGTTTGATGGTATCAAACAGTGAGCTGTGTTAGCTGTTAGTCCAAGCTTCCTCTGTTATTAGTAATCAGTGAGTTCCTGGCAAAAGAGAAAATCCACAGTCCTGCATTGAATCTTTTACTATGCCAGCACAAACTAGAGAGGCCCACTGTTGATTTTCTGGGGTGACGCATTCAGGCTCTCCACTTCCTATTATGCCTAAGGGCAAAATTGGGAAGGTAGATGCCTCACATGTGAGGGGGAAGTGTTCAGGCCGTTGGGAAGTGTCTCTGCTTCCCCCTGATTTTAAATGGACTAGTTCTTATATAGCGCTTTTCTACTCTGACTGAGCACTCAAAGCGCTTATACAACACGTCTGCATTCACCCATTCACGCCCATTCACACAAGCACTTCCATGTTTAACTAAGCTAAGCACTTTTATTATCTAACATTCAGACACATTCACACTTACAACGCTTGCGTCGGAGAGCAACTTGGGGTTCAGTATCTTGCCCAAGGATACTTTGACATGCAGCCCAGAGCAGTCAGGACTTGAACCGCCGACCTTCCGATCACTAGGTGACCTGCACTACCTCCTGAGGCCTTTTAGGCCTGCTGCAGTTCAGACTCATGGCTGCCCCTCTCTGGCCCCACCACCTGAGTGGGAGCCAGAGGAGGACGACCAAGAGGAGGAAGATGTGGATGTGGAAATTGTCTTCTCCATGACCCGTCTTGGATAGCCAGTGACTAGCTCCCTAAGAACGGAGTTAGGCCAGCACTTCCTTTTGAAGTTTATTGGTAGGGCAACCAGGGCTCTGAATCTTGCCATCCCTGACAACCCTATGGCATCTAGATTTTTTGGAAACTATACAGTTGGAGCCCTCGCACATGCAGGTAATGCTGCCTGACTTTAAAGACCTGGTGCGTAAGCAACTTGACTCACCTGCTGCAACACAGACAGCAGTGTGTCTGGCAGATTTGCTAACATGCATGACTGAGAACAGATTGTTGCTCCCCCGTCGGATCAGATTCACACTTTGTTGGTCTCCCCCTCTAGCAGGAACTGCATGGTTATGGATGGCATGCTGACTAAACTACTCAAGGCCATGGCTACTCAAATACATCTGGCTAAAAAAAATGAAATAAAAAATGCAGGAGCCATTATGTCCCTCTCCACTGGACATAATGACTATGATGGACCAAGCTGGCAAAAACAAGCAGGCACAGGTGTATTTTCAAACTATGGGCTTTATTATACCCCAAAAAAGGCAAAATGGTACAAAAGACAAATAATCTTGTAAACATTAATGGGCCCATAAAAGAGGTCAACTAAACAAAATTTGCAGAAATCATATTTAACAGAACCCAAATAACCAAAAAACCTCCCAAATGAAAGACAGCTCAACCTATATAGTAACAGAATAAACTATTTTCAATTACACAGGGGGAACCAAAGCGTAACTAATTTTGAAAAACAATACAAAGAACCAATTCCCCCCCATAGGGTTACAACAGATGGTTCTGT
>VUQJ01014047.1:3333-19630 GCA_015108635.1 Andinoacara biseriatus
ATCAAGCTACATATTAACATTTATGGCACTTCTGTATTTATCTAACAACAGACATTGTACTCTGCAGTTTGAAAGCTTATCTTGCACTGCATGGATCAGCCCTTCGCAGTTCTCACAGGATATACCACATTAACTCAGAGCTTGGTTTCAGATTTATGTGTATCCAGCTGAACATCACAGCCGTATATGTGGCCTACGAGTGACATGAGGTCAGTGTACATTCGAATGACAAGGCCAAGCATCAACAGTCTATGTGTGGGCTTCTCATGTCTTAGTGAGCATCAGGGGTCGCGTAGTCGTGCATGACAGTAAGCCAAGAGCTCAGACTTCAGATTGCCTAAAAGGTTTTACTGGTCTTGCCTCATTGTGTGACATCAGTGCAAACAAGAAAACAATTCTTAATTTGGTCATCTCAGGTGCATACATCTGTGCAGCATTACTTTTATTTGCAAGGGGCGGCCAATCAGAAGAAAGGCTGGTTGAAGGATAACATGACTGAGGATCATTTTGAACTTGGAATCATGGAAAGCTGGTCAAGTAGAGTTCAAGAAAAAAAAGAATATGACTGTGAATGTAATAGAGCCTCTTTAAAATCCCTGTTTGGGTAAAATCGGACTGTTTGACGAATGACTTTAAAGAACTGATACTCTTGCAACAAGTGGCCTAGTTTCAGAGTCTTGTATACAGGAGGAGCATTCACGTGCTGGCACACGCAGGGTTTCCCCATGTTGCTCCTTCACTATTAAAAGTTCCTCTTTTCACTTCTGTCTGCAGCTGTGTGCCCATCTGGAGTGTGACTTTCCCATCGTTGTCTGTTATCAACCATTCAGGTGCTGTGGTGGAAAGGGAAACTCTTCACTTATCAATGAGTTCTCACCATATATACTGTACATGTAGCCACCTTACCACATTCTAATCTTATGAGAATTGGCACACTGAGTGTAAAATAATTCATACTGGAGTAAATAATTTAACCTCCAACAGTTACTGAAAATAGTGCTCTTCTATTGCAAATGTTTAAATTTGCCACTTACTTTCAGAATAATTCAGTTGTGTGACCATATTGTGTCTTCTGTTCTTTTCTATAAGGCCACAAAGCAGGAGGAGGAAGTGGTTTGATTAAACACAGACTTTATTTAGTGACTTAGTGTCATTCCCTGTCTGGTTTCAATGTGACGTTTTATAGTAGGCATAAAATAAAAGAAGTGATTACTAACAGTTTACTCATCGAAGGTACAACACAACCACCCGAGGGTTACTAATTTGAATGTGACACCTGTTTCTCATCTTGTGTTTCATAATTTCTTTTGTGTATAGGTTGTGTGTGAATCACCTCCCCAAAAGCTGTAAAAAGAAAAAAACAGTTTAAAGGACACGTATCATGCTCTTAAATCCTTCCTTTTCATATATAAATCATTCACTTGTGGTCTATATAAAGTAGAACTGTAATGCTTTGGTCCCAGTTCTTTGTTATTGTAGCGCCACAGACCCCACATTGACCCCTTTTCTGACACCCGGCTCAGAACAAGCGGCTTTGGTGCTGCCCCCCTTCAGACAGCATAGAGTTCAACTCCACCCTGTTCGGCTAATATTGTAGTTTTAAAGCAGCGCTACGATTAGCTACCGGCAGAGTAGCATTCACAATATGAATAAAGTAAACAAATCCTCGACAGAGGAGTTAGCTAGCGTCAAGAATGTCACTGAACATCACTGAATCCCAAGACAAAAATGGCAAACACAAAGCCAATTAAAGTTATTCAAAACATGCAGTAGTTATATCCTCAAGGAGCTAAATGCTAGCACACAGCGCTAACAGAAGGCACAATGCTACTCTCAAAACAATACGACACAAAATTTGTCTAAAATAAAGTTTGTTGCCATTTTAGCGTTACCGCTTTGCTGTGTCTGTGGTGGTTTCTGTAGAGAGAAGAACTGACCCCTCAATCAGATAAAGTTTTTCAGGAAATCCTTCTTTATACTGACGGAGGTTGCTGAAACTCATTCTCGAAGTGCTTAGCGCAAACACGGAGGTCTTTCCCCACTGATGTAGGTCCATTTCCCGGAGAGTGTACCTCCGCTTACCGCAGGAGCTCCAGGGAAGCGCTGTGATGAATTTTAGCTGGGCCAGAGTGCCTGTTCCCCGGGTTAGTGTGTGGAGAGTGTCCCGCGTTCACCGGAGGAGCTCTGAACTGTGATGAATTTTAGCACTTTGAAGAGGCTCCTATGCCGGGGGGCAATGTAAGGAATCGTGTGGGTTACCACATCCAACAACCAAATATTTTGACTTGTCTACGTGCAACTTCGGCATAACTAGACTGAACTATAAAATCGCTGTGTGAAAAAAATGGCGGCCGGATGTGCATGTCCTTATTTAGCAGATCCACAGCAAATACAGTGACGTCAGACATGAGAAAACGTCACGAACAAGAGAGAAAACTGAACAGGCTAAAAATTATGACCCAAAAAGAATATAAAGATGTCTATGCAGCACCCAAACAGCATGCATTTACATTTCCTGCACTATTAGACACTGAAAGTACACAACAAAATGTATTTAAGGGCTAAAAAAGTGGATTTTTCATGATATGTGTCCTTTAATGCGGCACAAAGCTGAATGGATATTATTGTTTATATCTGGTCAAGTGTTCCATGAAATACTCCTGAAATCTTGTCTTCTTTGCGGGTGTATTCGTCACAAAGAAAGGCATTTATTCCTGAAGGCAAGAATAACTCAAAGAGTCTGACTATCATTAAAAAAAGATTGTTGGCTGTAGTTGGGGAAGGGAAAGGGCTTTTCATATAGTGGGATTATGAAGTCCTGGAAGAGAAGCCTGATGAATAAGAAGGGAATGACAAACTGTATTGGTCTACCTAGTGTCTAGACAAGGCTATTTGATATATACCTACACCAAATACAGTATCAGTCAAAAGTTTGGGTGTCCAAAATTTTACTGGTACTGTATATAGCAACATATATTTATGCAAGGGTATCACCAAGTGGCATTAGTGGATTTATTTTATAGCTACTGAAAACAGTCTGATTTTTAGAGAAGGAATGACAGGAGCATGGTGGGAGGATCAGGTAAGAGGAGGAGGTAGAGGGAAGAAAAGGAGCTACTGGGCCTGATTGTACTTGCCATTTGGAGAAAAGCTCTGAGAGCATAACCTTATACAGATATTTCCAAGACGGCATGTGCCCCAGCCATGCACTGTGATTTCCTGTTAACCCCTCACTCACCAAGAGAACCAAACCAGAGAGGGATGAAGCACTCACTCTGGCTGTAACAAGAAGTGACAACAGACTTGGTTGTGTTGCAATAAATGAGCAATTTGCATATCAGTCTGTTGATCGTTTCCTGTGGCAAAGTCCTGTCTTGCATTGAGGCTGGTGGCTCAAATCCCTCCCAAAGCAACAGCCAGTGACCTATTTGTGCTTAAGAGAAAACCTCTTAAGTCATCTGGTGACTTGGTTAGCTTGCTACACTCGGCTTCACTAGATTGGTGGTCTTTGTTCAAGGAAGGACAGGAATAGATTGTTTATGGCCACGCCTGTCATGGTTTATTCTAGTACTAAAACATAGTCTGATCCAGCAGCAAGCCCTCTGCACTGCAGCCTGTTAAACCCAGTGGACCGGGTCAGCACAGACGCATGTGTTGGCAGGTTGACAGGTGGGGAGGGTGTGTGAAAGTCCATGTCTTTAAGCGCGTGTGTGCGACACACGCTTTTAGAGTCTCAGTGTCCGTAGTTCTATCAATAATGCAGCTGCTCACTCTCTCACTCTTGAGCCTTTGCTTTCTCTGCCATTAAATATGCATCTATTTCCCAGTCCTAAATCTCTGTCCCCTCCCAGTTCCCATAAGCCCTCTCTGCCCCGCATCCCGACAGCATGCTCATTGTAGTTGCAGTGTTTGATGGAGGCGCCTTGTAGCCATAGGTGGCTTTAACCTGCAAGATTTTCCCAACTGGAGGATTTGGAGTTTGTCTGCTTGTTTTTGTAAAAATCTGTTCTTTGTACATCGTTAGTAAAAACAATGGAATACAGTAAATATCAGCTAAATATCAATTATACTGTCTTAACTATCCATGTGGGCGTGTGAATTTTCAGAATCTTTGCTGGGCCTTTTCACACTTACCACTATTGGACATGGTCACTTCAGAAATATGCAAAAAAAGAAAACTTTGACAGGAACAAATTATCATTAAATCTAGTAAAACTAAAATGATGATATTCTGAAACTGTAATAGAAGGTCATAAGTGCAGATGGTTTGGACACTGAAAGAGTTTATGAAAATCCATTTCTTGGTGTGATAATAAATAATAAAATAAGATGGAAATCTCATAAAATATATACATAAAATTTCAATGAGCATTTCAGTATTGAGTAACGCAAAACGCATGCTGGACCACGAATCACTCGACATTCTCTACTGTTCACTAGTTTTACGTTATTTGAATTACTGTGCAGAGGTTTAAGGCAAAACTTTATTATTATCAATAACATCAAAAACTTTTCTAAAAATATATAGATGTTAATAATTGCTGTATGTTTGATGATGTTTGTGCAAAGTCCTGGGGTAAAATGGGATACACCCCCATCAGTAGTTGACCGAGCTAAGATTCTCTTATTTAACTGATATGCAAATGTCAGTGTGTTTATAAAAAACATGTTGGTGTTCTAAACAGACACCAACATTTCCATCACTTAGTCCCCCACCAGTTCACCTTTTTCAGTGTCATGGTAGGATTTATCAAATGAAGAAGAAAAGAGAAGGGAAAAGGCCATCAGACAGGAAAAGCTAATCAGTAAATTTATTGAATTGACACATTATTAAAAAGTGTATAAAAATAACACACACTGATACTTCAGGATAAGGAGTAAATGCATACAGGTCATTCCATGTCAGTCTATCAAATGCCTTCAACCTGATCATCATATTTTCCTGAAAAAATTCCAGAGTTAAGATACACTTACACTTCTGCACCACCATTGAGTTAGTGGCATCCTGTGGTATTATGCGGAAACTCTATCCTTGCAATTATGTGTTGTAATGTTACCAAGCACACATGCTCTCTTCTTGGCCAGAAAAAACCTGCTGGGCAGTGAGGCTGCATAAAGTGAAATAAAACATCTTGGTCTTCTAAAACAATCTTTGGCTGAGTATTTCAAAAATTCATATTGGGAAAATGAGAGGGAACACGGTCACAAACTTTGGATCTAATGCTAACAGAATTTTGCTCCATCTTATAAAGTTAATTTGGATTTAGTACACTGTCATACCTGAAGCTGGATGAAAATGTTTTTCCCCCTTATTCACAGTTTAATATCTGTGAAACCATTCACCTGATTTTGACTGTTTTTTAATTATTATTATGTGCCTTGTATATGAAAAGCTGTAAATAAAATATCAGTTCCCTACCTGCAAACTTGTGGCTTCTACAGGCCTCCAGATCTGCTGTTAGAGATCAGACATCCAGATATTTTAGGCAAATCAAGCATCCATCATTCTGTGCTAACTTGAGCTACACTCGTGATATCATGATACTCCATATTCAAAGTGCTGTAGTACGAGATATTTACCCTAAAAGATTTGAAGGACGTAACTTGTGTAGTTTTCCAATTTTGATTCCCATCCCCAGGTACAATGTTCCTGAATGACCTCACACATATCTGTGCTACTTCTCCAATGCACATTCTTGTTATTTAATGACCGATGTATGTGCAGATTCAGTACAACTCTGTTTAGATTCTGAATAACAATAAGAGCTGCAGAAGCACTTTCTGCCACTTTTAACCTCTTTGAAATTGTCAAAAGTTGTTAGCTGTTGTTTTCCAAACCTTACACAGAAAAATATACAAAATTCATACACTGACTTTTTTTTCCCCAGACAGAGGACATCTACACAAATGTTTGCAGAGCTACAGGTAGTTCAGACAAGAGAAACTCGCTTTGAAGAAAAAGCATGTAATATTGGCACAGTTATTGTAAGGCATGTGCCAAATAACACAATCACAGGAAAGCATTTTGAAGTTTATATAATACACCTTTTCTAAGATTGACAACAAACCCAAAGCTGCATGCTGTGTTGTGAAATCACTTTTACACACACAGCCTCGTGTTTAATTTACAGACTGTTTGTACTAGAAACCCCCTTGTTTAGGGATATTTGCAGACCTAAAAATTTAAGTACCTGGTTGGAGGCCATAATTCCAGACACTTAATCACTCATGAAATCCTAATTCTTGGCTCTTTATTATCCTTCTTTAAACCTTTGCTGTTCTCCAGTTAATCTGAACTGAATTGAATTGTTATGAAGTTTTAAAATATATATGGACTTTTTTTTTTTTTTGAGTGTGCATGCATGCAACCATTGTTCAAGCTGGATGAGTCCTTATTAGGCATTGCTGGCAACAGGAAGTGGGTTGGGCTTTGGTGCTGTGTCACAGGAAGTAGCAGATTGTATCACGGGTGGGACAGATGGAGGGAGAGGTGAAAGAGATGGATTAGGAGACTATAGGGAGACCATGCAGGGAAAATAAGGAGAGGAGGGGGAGGGATGGTAAACCTTTGTTCCTCTGTGTGTCTGCCCAGCTCCTCTGCTCACTATTTACTGCCACTTTGGTTTCTTCTGTGTTGTTTTGCTTTAAGCTGAGACACATGCATCAACATTGTGTTTTTTATATTATGGGTAATGCATATATTAAGGTTTTATAGATAAATGATTGGACACAGACTTTGCAGTGTAACTGGTATTTAAATGTTACCTGATTGCTCTGTTCAGGTTCAGTTGCCATATACAAAGAAATTGCAAATATGTGTTTCTGATAAATTTTGTATTTTCATCTTTTAATTTCTTTTTTTTTTTCTAACAAGAATTTTTTTTAAATAGATATTTAAATAGATAAACCCATCTACACACATTGCAGTATCATTGCTTCCTAAAATCTATCTGCAATATCTGAGTAAACATTGTTTTATTCTGCCTGCGTAGACCTATTAATAAATATTTTGTCACTGATGTCAGCACACACGTGGCTGTTTTCCTCCAAAGTGTGAGTCGGTGGAGGCTGATGGAAAGCAGGTGAAAGATTCCAGTGCCTTGTCTGTTTGGCAAAGCTCGGCACAACTTCCCGTCTTTGTCTCCATTGTTGCCTTTTTTTTTGGGATCAAACTAATCTGTTTGTTCAAGCCGTTATCAACACTATACTGCATTTTTATTTATTTTTTTTCTCCTCCACATGTTTGTTACTGTGCAAAAGTAACGCCACCCCTCATTTCTTTATACTTTGTTTCTGAGAAGCTACACTTTGTTGCAATCTTTAATGTGGCCTTGAGCGGTAGTTCTCCAGGTTCCTCTTTAGACATTGGCTACTTTTTCACTCATTTTCAGTCCAGTCCTTGTACCTGACCATTTTCAGTGGAATTATTTTAACAATTTTATTGTTTGTTAAGCCACTTAACACTGACCCATGAATCCTGCAAGCATTAAAAAGGCACCTAACTCAAGGGATGAACACACGCATAACAAACAGCTTAGCAAAAAAATTATTTTAAATTGTATCTTTAGACATTGTTACCAGTAGCCTGTTGGGGAAAAAAAGCACAATTTGTTATCATTTCTTTAGTGTAATCTATTAAAAAAGGCCCAAAATAACAGTTTTACAGGCATAAAGTTGTATCTTTGCACCAACAAAGTGATTCCTAAAGAGCTATCAGCTGAAAATTTGGCATATCTCAGCATCTGGTGTGCAGTGTGTCCATAACAAAATTTGAGGAAATTAGAGAAGTGGCAGAACTAAAAAACTACCTACAGCAGATAAACAGTGTCTGAAAGTTGTGTCCTTAAGAAATAGGAAAAAATCCAGCAAAGACCTGACACAAGCCCTGAGAGATACATCTGACCCTTTAGCCAATCTTTCTACTGTTCACTGATGCCTCATCAGATATGGCCTCACGTGGGAGGGTGGCTGTTAAGAAGCCATTCTTAAGGAAGGAAAACGATGAGAAAAGGCTGAGTGCAAGAACTGCACTGAAAATCAATGGCAACAGATCTTATGGAGTGATGAATCCAAATTTGAAATTTGTGGTTCAAATTCTCATCAGTATGTATGGAGGAAGTCAAGAGACGTGTCTACAGCCAGCTGTAAAACATGCTGGAGGCTAAGTCATGGTTTGGGGCTGCATTTCAGCCAGTGGTGTCAGATTTTGGTCCATCATGCAATACCATGTGGAAAACATCTGATTCGAACTGCTTGATTTTTCACCATACAATGGAAATACAATATATATATTTCAATAAACTGCTGCACCTATTTCCCATTTTCCTAGCAAAATACAAAGAAGTGAGGGGTGCCTCAAGACTTTTGAACTGGAATGTACACTTGAATTTTTACTATTTGCACAGATACTGAATGAATAAAAAAAAAAAGACAGTCTATATAATTTGGTTTGCTTTCTAAAATCCGGCCAGACACAACCCTGAAGTTCAGACAAACCAGGTTATATTAGTGTTGTATTTTTGAAAGGCCAGTGCTGTGGCATTATGGGTTAGTCAAAATGAGACTAGGTTTGTCTGGAAGGACTGACCCTCATGACTAAAAACATTGTTTATGAAGGAATGTTTTTCATTCATTTGTCCATCTGGTATCTCCAGTTCCTCCTCATCTCTCCTCATTTGCCTCTTTTGTTTTAGCTGCAGTTCATGCTGAATGCTACATAAAATGCACAGCCTTTACATGATCTTATTTAGCCTCAGTTCTTGTTCATCCTGTCTTTTTTTCCGTGTCTTTTTCAGAATGCTTCAGGTAAGCACTGCTAGCAAAGTGACTGAAATTTTAGTTAAATTGTTCATGATTCTCAGTAGTAACATAAATAAATTTGTTACAGATTGAAAGATGTACTACATAAAATGCATGTTGCAATTCGCAAACATTTCCGGTTGTTAATAGAACATGTTGCTAACACAAACAGAAGAAATTAAACACTGTCACCTTGGACTGCAAGTTCCTGTGTGTTATGGCATCTAGAGTATGTTAGATACCTAACTGTGTCTTGGGAGAACAAGTACCTCCACATTTTGGTATCGACTTGGTACTCAGGTATCTGTTTTTGTGACATCCTTAAAAATAACAGTGAAGATCTGTTTCCTCTGTACTGTAAAGTGTCATCAAACCAAATGTGTTTGCGGTAGTGTTCACAACGCTGTTTGTCATACTTGTGTCAGCAGCGGCTGCACTCGCTAACATAAACTCCAGTGTGGTTTTTTTGGCTGTTGTATATGCATTAATATGATCTTAAAACATAATGCCTGTTTGCAAATTTGGTACATACGTACAGACAACATTTGAGCTCTTATTTTTAGAAAAGAAATGTATTCTTTGCTCACTTTCACACTGAAAGAATGAAAACTTTTAAGCATTAATTTAATGAAATACACTTGAGTACCGTTGAGTTGTGATACTGATGTCTGTTAATTTACACAGTTGTCATTTTTGCTGGCTTTCCCTCTTGGCTTCAAATAGGCTAAACTTTATTAATATAGTAGCTCTTTTCCAGTCTTGCTGACCAAAGTTCACACATTCATAAAGCGCTTTTAATACTAAACACTTGCACAGTGCTTTTCCGCTCACACATTCAAACCACTGCTTTGTTGCTTTCAGTCTATAGTATGTGTTTAACCTTTTATTATTTTTCTAATGTTATAGTTTTGTCTTCTGCTCTGCTGCTAGTGCGCTTATCCATGTTTGTGATTGGTCGGATGCTTCAGAATCAGCCTATCATTTGAATGTGCTCGTAGATTTTTAAACCCTGGGTTAATTTATTCAAGTTGATAACCAGCTTTGTGAGCCTGCTTATTCAGTTTGTTAGGCTAAGTGAAGATAACGGAAAGATCCCCTGGGTATATTCAGCTTACTTTGTAGTATAGGGCTCGGTGCTAGTGAAACAAAAGTGGGGGGAAAAAAATACTCAAAAGTGCTCATACTTCTAAGAGTCAACCCAACTATAGTGTAAACTAATGTTTGTTGTCTCTTTTTTGTCCCCTCTTTTTCAGTGAGTCAAGTATTTGCCAGGCTCGAGCCACTGTGATGATCTATGACGATGGTAATAAGAAGTGGCTTCCTGCAGGAACTGGACCCCAAACCTTCAGCCGAGTCCAGATCTATCACAACCCAACCAACAATGCCTTTAGGATAGTGGGACGGAAGATGCAGACAGATCAGCAGGTAAATCTGCCAGCTTTGGACAGGCTTAGTGTTATCTGACTTTATATGCTTGCTGTGAGATCTGTCATGTGGCCTGTGGGTGTCTGTGGTGTCCAAAAGGGTCTGAGTAAGCAAGGGTGAGAGATGTGACATCATTATTGTCTAACAAATACCACAGAATGTGTCTGGTTATTACATGGAGGATATTTACTGCAAGCACTGTGATAGTTCTATTAGAAGGACTCAAGGTCAGTTTTATATCATCTGCCACTGTGTTGTTTGTGTCCTCCCTATAAACCTAATCCCCTTCCCCTCAAAGAAGCCACAGGGGGTGAAATCAATAACAAGCCCAAAACATTTTTTTTTATTTACTTATTTTCTGTGCCCTTGTTTGATTGCATTACAGTATGAGAATCTCTGAGGCATGTTGCAGTTATTTAGACTCACCAGCCACTTTATTAGGTACTTGCTAGAACACATTGCAAAGTGGCCAGTGAGTGTACAGTCACGCTAGTTTCCTTGTAATGTCTCAGAACTCATTGTGAGTGAGGGGGAGGGTTGGTGCAAGCATACTGGCTGCTGTGGGGAGGCACTATATTATGATCGCCCCCACCAAGTTTCATGATTTTTATATACATTGTTGCAGATATGACAGCATGAGCTGTGTGTCAACAAGACAGTTGGAGCAAGAAAAAGTGACAGTGTTAAACTAGTGACAAACTAAAGTGTTGCACCAGTTCACACTCTCAGCAGCGGGAAGAGCACTTCGCATGCACTGGTTTATTCCTCTGCCAACGTGAGGGCTGAGGCTGAGTGTGTGATTATTTGCTATTAGCACAAAACAACCAAGCTGAATTTCATGAAACCTGATGAAAGGTGGAGCAGGGAATCCATTTAATTCTTTTTGGGTGGCATGGATGGCTCTCTTTAGTGCCCTTCTAGTCAGTACTTCACGGCTATTTATCCAATCTCTTGCTGCCTTGCACTCATTTATGTCACTAATAAATAAGCCTAGATTAGTTTATTTATATTTAATCCAGTGTTTTAATTCATTTTAGTTCTTTTAATAATGCAGATTTTGCTGAGCCAATTTTTGAATTGGTTGTCTTAAGCAAGCATACTTCAGCGACAGACTGATACCCATGCTTTTAATTATTGTCAGCTTGCGAGATGTGCACACGAACACACTCAGAGCTAAAGCTGTTTTGGGGCAGCATGTTGTGTTCATTGTCAGCATGTCATTGGCATAATGAGTAGGAAAGTGCTGCATTAGTTCTGAGTAGCCATTTGTGTTCTCAAAAATGAGATAAATGAAGCTGTAACCTTGTGGCTATCACCAGATTATGACTCTGCAGCTGATAAAGGTGAGCTGATTCCATGTTACAAAGCAGGGCAGCCTGAGTTTGGGTGGGTCTATTCTTGATACACCCTTCTTAGTGTCTCTGTCTCTCCTTCTTTAAACATTCAGCACTCTGAAGTGTTCCCTAGAGATGAGTCTTAAAGTGGAAGATGTTTCCTGTGAGATAGTTAGCCTGTTCAGCCATTTCCTGTGACAATTTAGGCCGTAGTTTGATACCCAATAAGGACTCTATATTTGCGTCTGACGGAAACATCCAGCTCAGTTTAGGCTGGTGGTTAATGAGAGCAGCAGGGAGCAAATGAGAATACAGGGTGGCTGTGTTTTTGCTCTGCGTTTATGTTTTCCTCTTTTTCTGTCTGCAGTGTCTTCAGAAGAGCCTTTCTGATGTCATGCTTGTTTTGTTTGTTTTATGCATCCTGGTGTGATTAAGATGAGTTAAAAAGCACTTAAAACACAAGTGGAACCTGTGGCATTAAGGCTTTCTTTACACCATTCTGTTTTCTTTTACTTAGATCCCTTTTATACCAATTCGTAATGTATTTCTGTTTACATCTTCACACTACCTTGCTTTTTCACAAGACTGAGACAGTTTATTTATTTTTATTTTTTAATGAACTTGCTACCCTTTCTTTTCAGCGCATGCTGTCTCCCATGTTAGTTATCGTGTCATGGTCTCCTGTCCTCCCCTCTCCTCTGGGGAATCCAGTGGTTGTTAAACAAATAGTGAAATGGCATGTCAGCACATTCAGGCAACACTCAAACCCAGAACATTTTTTTTCCAGCTTCACAGGCTTCATGCCACCTGCTGGTTGGAATCTAAATCAGGATGGTGATCCATAAAAATTAAAGCCAACACAATCATGTTATTCATAAGCACGGCTATTGGATTGTGGGGCTCCCAGGCGTTTTGTTCAGGTTTCAGGTTTAAATCAAAAAGGTCCTTGTTGACTCATCATCTCTTCTTTTTCCTCAGGTTGTTATAAACTGTCCAATTGTTAGAGGCCTCAAGTACAATCAGGCCACACCTAATTTTCACCAGTGGCGGGATGCCCGACAAGTGTGGGGACTCAACTTTGGCAGCAAGGAGGATGCTACTCTATTTGCCAATGGCATGAGTCACGCTCTGGAGGTCCTCAACTCCATGGCAGATGCAGGTGAATAAGTTTCTCCCTGTGAAGAATCTGTACCTACTTGATGGATTTTGCTTGCTTACTGCTGTTTGGGCCTTTTGATCCTTCAGAAATGAGAGTTTCTTAAACAAGTTACAACTTACTGTTTTGTGGCAACTTGTCAGCCAGCACATGGCAAACGCTACACTAAAACCATATAGGAATTATATATTTGCTTGTTGCCAGTGAATTATTAGAGAGATCTGCCATGTGATTGGGCTAATATTAGCATTAGATGCTAAAGTACTTACTTCACTGGGGCACTTGAAACACTACCAAGCTGTCATGCAAACGATGGTTATACTTTATAGCGATGTGCAACAAACAGGGTAGCAGGGTAGATATAATACGATTGATTAATGTGTCTCGATTACTAGGCTTAATACTCAGTTACGGCAGATAAATATCTCTCAGAACATTCAAGAACTTAAAGGACAGTAATGGAGAGATTTCCCAATAAGTGAATTTAAAAGCAAACATGATCCATCGAGACAAAAAATTAGTGGTCTGACAAAATAAGACCACAGAGATGTGCTGGTAAGGCCCATCCTGTTGTGTCTATGTGGAAAAAATCTTTGTTTTGTCTTGCTGAGTCTACACTGTAGACAGTATGAATGTAAATGTATGTGAAATTACTCACTGAGATAACAGATTATTTCTAAGATATTAAATTAAATTTTTTCTTTTTATTGAACAACTGTTACCCCCTTTTTTAATACTATCTCAGTGCTTGCTCATTATCAGTTTTTTTTACCATGGCTTGTTAACACCAGCTGGCTATTTAAATAAAATGCAATACTTTGTATATGCTGTGTCATTAAGCTATGAAAAAAATGCTGTACTGTAAACACTTGATTAGTGTGCACCACCCATATGAAGTCCCTCTGTTATATCATGGCTGTCTACACTGTCCACAGACTTTGTACAGTATCAACAGTGCAGGTAGAAAAGGTGTGTTTGTCAGTAAAGGCACAACTTGGATATCCTGCAGAAAGATTGTTATATAGGAATTAAGACCATGTTTTAAAATGTTTTTCATATATTAATTATGTTTTCCATCTTTTGTTTTGGCAGGTTATGCTACCCTCCCTCGCCCTGTGTCAAATGGGCCTTCTCCAGAAGAGCTTGAACAACAGCGGAGGTACCTTCAGACTTCCTCTAAACACAGCTTGCACCTTCACTTTGCTAAAAAAATTTTATTTTGTTGGTACTCCCTTTTTATATCTTCTGGGCTTTGTTCAGCAAAAATGAATTAATTCCAGCTGATAACTCTGATTACACTGCCAGGTTTTATCTTGGTTTTAAGACTCAATTTAGCACAAGAGATAAGCATTTACTGTTGTTTTTAATAATCAGATATTTTTGGCAGTGACTTTTTTTAACCTGTTATGTGGGCTTACTGTACTGTGGGGCTGTGTGAAGTTTATATTTTCTAACTGATTTTCTAACAATCTCCTGGGTTCAGTTGCATAACAATCAATAGCAAGTTGAGCTGTTTTGGCTTTGCAGTAGTCTGCTTGGCACAGTTTTGCCACACACGCATATGCAGAGGATTTGATGGCATTAACCTGATGCTGCTAAACCCTTAGTCAGCTCGTGTAGTTTAACGGTTAAAAAGACAGCAAAGTAGATGCCTCTCACATCTAACCCACAATCTCTCCATCAGTCTGTCCGTTCCATCATCGGGACCCATAGTGTTGACTCCATGCATGCTCGCATAGACTAAGCAATAAGCCTTTTAATCTTATTTACACTAAAAGTGATAAACTGCACAGTCTGGGAGGATTTGGGATTGGCCTTGGCCTAGCTGGTTCAGTCTCCTGTGGCATGCTGAGGCCTGGGGAAGTAGTAAAACCTTAAAACTCTGACATAGATGCAGATGGAAATTGTGTTAATGCTCATAGGTAGTATAAACATTAATAATAATCAGGGGTTGTGAAAAGAGGTTGAATAAAAGACGCAAATATAATCTCTCCTTACCCTTTCCTGGGCATGCTGCTTGACATTATGTGCGATTATGTGCATGTGTGTGGCCCTGCACTTTTATGTGTGTACATTGTATTACAGTAGCAGATGTTTTGGGGGAGAGGCGAGGGAGATGTAGCCAACCGAGGCAGTTCGAATTAGATCATTTCATCCAGCTGTGGACTATTTAGTGTTAGGCTAGTTAAAAGTGAAATTGACCTCTAATCCTTTTTAACAAATTCGCTATATTTTATATGGATCTTCATTTATTTGTTTGAAATTTTATGATTAGGTGGAGTTGTCCTAAAGCAGTGCATGGTACATAAATAAGCCAATTATCTACAGGACACTTGCACATGAATTGAGGATGGTTGACTCCTGACATGCCTCAGATTTTGTCATTGTGAGCCTGTTTATATGAATAATTCTTTGTTTATTGTTATTGTTACAGTTGTAACTGATTTGTTTGTTTGTACTCAGGATGGAGCAGCAGAGATTG
Organism: Andinoacara biseriatus; assembly: GCA_015108635.1. Lineage (NCBI taxonomy): Eukaryota > Metazoa > Chordata > Actinopteri > Cichliformes > Cichlidae > Andinoacara > Andinoacara biseriatus. The sequence continues at coordinate 18,530 of VUQJ01014047.1, forward strand.
GAACAGCAGGAATGGGACCGACAGGAGAGAGAAAGACAGGAGCGGGAGCGGCTGGAAAGAGAGAGGCTGGAAAGAGAAAGACAAGCTGCTGCAGGTCAGGAAGCACCTGTGCTGGTCAGCACAACACCACTTAACTTTTAATACAGGCCAATCTTAGTCCTTTTGTTCCATAACAGCATTTTCTGTGGTAAATGTTTAGTGCAAGAAAGAAAACATGGAATTCATTCTGTGTCAAATTTGTGAGAGGGTGTGTAATAAAATCTGCTTGGTCGCACGTGTCAAACACACTGCAGTGAAAACGTAGTGCTTCATACTGCTGTGTAAATTACTCTGTGGATGCATCACCTGTAGCAAATACCAAAAACCATATAGGATTTTTAAGACTGATACTGATATTTGAAAAAACATTTTTATTTGTTTTGTTTTTTTAAAGAAGAAAAAAACTGTGTAACCCTTCTCTTAACTTTTAAAAACAAAATCTGGAGAGTTCCAGGTATTTAACTCTCACCTTGCCTCAGGTGATCTCAGTAGGTCCCACAGGTCTTGGAGAGCATCTGTGGCCACAAGGTGTCACAGAGCGGATGTTGCTGGATGTCCTTCAGGTGAAGCAGTACTTGCATGATTGGGAAAGCACATAAGTTGCTGCTGGTAATTCCAGTGTCCAGTATGGCAGTAGAGTGCAAATTCAGCTTTCGAATTACAATTTATAATTATGTGAAATGACAGGTAAACAATTGACAGAATTTTTGTGGCCCTGTCCTTCAAAGTAACAGACTAAAAGAAGAATGAACATTCCCCTTGTATGAGTCATGCTGCCAGGACACACAAGTCTTCTGCGAATGTGATCTAACTGGACTGTTTTGAATTTTGTTTCTCTCTGTCTTACCTGCATCATACTGTCATTGTTGTGCCTCTTCTCTGAACAGTTTACTATTGGTAAATGATCCTTGTCTGTCCATATTCCTCCAGCTCCTCCAGCTCCTCCTGTGGCCACTGGAGGCCCAATTCCTCCACCAGCTCCTCCTCCACCCCCTGGCCCTCCTCCACCCCCTGGCCCTCCTCCAGCTCCTGGCCCTCCTCCAGCTCCTGGCCCTCCTCCAG